>CM030840.1:17224883-17229883 GCA_018105865.1 Metaphire vulgaris
TTTTAGCAACATGCTGATCATCAGGAATGTAGCTAGGAAAGGGCTTGAGGGGCCCTAGCCTCCCAAACGTTTGTTCTAGCCCCCTCAATGAATTCACGCCAAATGGCGTTGCGGCTTCAAAAGGAATAAATGGGAGTGATTCTTGGTCTTAAGTGCCCCCAAATGTAAAATCCTGTCCATGCCTGGCTGCGTCCCTGCTGATCATACTGCCGTCTTCGTCACCACTCTATGATTATTATTATTATTATTATTATTATTAGTAGTAGTAGTAGTAGTAGTAGTAGTAGTAGTAGTAGTAGTAGTAGTAGTAGTAGTAGTAGTAGTAGTAGTAGTAGTAGTGTATTTTTGATATAACCTCTGATGCTACAGCCATATCGCTACATTGCGGCGCTATAGATTTGATCAATCACCTGTCATTTTAACCCATCTATCATCTCTCAATCTGACAGCTGTCAATCACCTTTCATCTTTCACCACTCTGTGATCTCTCAATCTGACAGCTGTCAATCACCTGTCATCTTTCACCACTCTGTGACCTCTCAATCTGACAGCTGTCAATCACCCGTAACCTATCAGTCTTCGGCCATCAGTCACCTGCCAATCATGTGCTAATGAAATAGTAGTGGCAATGTTGATGATGATGATGATGATGATGATAATAATAATAATAATAATAATAATAATAATAATAATAATAATAATAATAATAATAATAATAATAATAATAGCCTTTCAAATGAAGTCATAAACTGTTCCTGTTTGGAACATCGATGGGCGATTTTAGCAACATGCTGATCATCAGGCACGTAGCTAGGACTATATTTGAGTGCCTAAGCCCTTCCCCCTCCCAAACGCTTAATCTAGCCCCTCAATGAATTCACCCGAAATGGCGTTGCGGGTTCAAAAGGAATAAATGGGAGTGATTTTGGTCTTGAGCGCCCCCAAATGTAAAATCCTGTCCATGCCTGGCTGCGTCCCTGCTGATCATAGGCCTACTGCCGTCTTCGTCACCACTCTATGATTATTATTATTATTATTATTATTATTATTATTATTAGTAGTAGTAGTAGTAGTAGTAGTAGTAGTAGTAGTAGTAGTAGTAGTAGTAGTAGTAGTAGTAGTAGTAGTATTGTATTTTTGATATAACCTCTGATGCTACAGACATATCGCTACATTGCGGCGCTATAGATTTGATCAATCACCTGTCATTTTAACCCATCTATCATCTCTCAATCTGACAGCTGTCAATCACCTGTCATCTTTCACCACTCTGTGATCTCTCAATCTGACAGCTGTCAATCACCTGTCATCTTTCACCACTCTGTGACCTCTCAATCTGACAGCTGTCAATCACCCGTAACCTATCAGTCTTCGGCCATCAGTCACCTACCAATCATGTGCTAATGAAATAGTAGTAGCAATGATGATGATGACGATGACGATAATAATAATAATAATAATAATAATAATAATAATAATAATAATAATAATAATAATAATAATAATAATAATAATAATAATAGCCTTTCAATAAACTGTTCCTGTTTGGAACATCGATCGGCAATTTTAGCAACATGCTGATCATCAGCGATGTGGCTAGGAAAGGGCTTGAGGGGCCCTAGCCCCCCAAACGCTTAATCTAGCCCCCCTCAATGAATTCACCCCAAATGGCGTTGCGGGTTCAAAAGGAATAAATGGGAGTGATTCTTGGTCTTGAGCGCCCCCAAATATAAAATCCTGTCCATGCCTGGCTGCGTCCCTGCTGATCATACTGCCGTCTTCGTCACCACTCTATGATTATTATTATTATTATTATTATTATTATTATTATTATTATTATTAGTAGTAGTAGTAGTAGTAGTAGTAGTAGTAGTAGTAGTAGTAGTATTGTATTTTTGATATAACCTCTGATGCTACAGCCATATCGCTACATTGCGGCGCTATAGATTTGATCAATCACCTGTCATTTTAACCCATCTATCATCTCTGAATCTGACAGCTGTCAATCACCTGTCATCTTTCACCACTCTGTGACCTCTCAATCTGACAGCTGTCAATCACCCGTAACCTATCAGTCTTCTGCCATCAGTCACCTGCCAATCATGTGCTAATGAAATAGTAGTAGCAATGATGATGATTATGATGATGACGATGATGATGATGATAATATGACTACTGACTACTACTACTAATACTACTAATAATAATAATAATAATAATAATAATATATAATAATTCCTCGATGTCCGGCGGACGGACGGCGTCCGACAACAACATCGATCAGCAATATTGCAAGACGCTGTTGTCATTGACAACCAAATATTGTTTAATCAAAACTGTATTAACAACGGAGCGTTTAACGAAGCGTCTTAATTAATTGCAGCCCCCCCAATCCCCCTTCCCCTCAACCATCCCGTTCCCAATCGCCCAAAGGAATAAATTCCCTGGCCCCAAACCCTTTTCCCTTCCCTATCCCCATCCCCTTCCCTCTCCCCATCCCCCAATCGCCCTTCACAACCCATTCCGATCCCCGGCCCCAAACCACCCTTTCCCTTCCCTCTCCCCAACCCTTTCCCCTCCCCCATCCCTATCCCAATCGTAGACCCCAACCCATTCCGGCCCCGGCCCCAAACCCACGTTCCCCTTTTTCCACATCCCTTCCCTGTCCCAATCCCTCTCCCAATCGCATTTTAACCCATACCCGCCCTGCCTGACAGGCCCCAAACCCAATCACCTTCTCATCCCACCCCTCTCCCATCCTCTCCCTCCCAATCGCCCCAGCCCCAAACCCATCACTGTCAATCACCCCACCGGCCCCAAATCCCGTTCCCAAACCTACACAACGCTGCTCTCAATCCCACTTGACTTCTCCAAACCTACCTTCTCTCTTCCAATGCCCTGCCCCCGTTATTATATATATGTTTACTCCTTCAACCTCAAACCTATATTTTTAAACTTAACCCCTCAAGTGGGATTAAATTTTCAAACGCTGTCACCGTACTGATGATTTAATTTTTGGAAATAATGTTCTTCAGAAATGATTGCTGTAACGTTTTAAATTTGCTATATCTCAGGCTATATAGGAATAAAAGATGAGGTTTGCACCATTCAATAGACTGTTGATTCCTCTTTCTAACATCGATCGTGCAATACAAAAAAATTGGATCAGTCCACTTTGTCTCCTAAAATATCACCCTCCCCCCCCAAACGTTTAAAGCCCCCTCAAAATATTTTCACCCCAAATGGCGTTTGGTCAGCAAAAAAGTTGTAAATGGGATGATCAGAGGTCAAAATAAACCAAAAAAGTTTAAAAATCGGTTGACATTTTGCAAAGATCTATCAATTCTAACTCGATGACCCCATGTTTGAACATAAGTATTATATCGGTGAATTTCATAAAGTTTTAAATTCTGAGAAAGTTTCCAAATTTTTTTGAATTTGCTATATCTCAGGCTATATAAGAGCTAAGAAGATGAGGTTTGCACCATTGTTTAGCTTTTTATTCCTCTTTCTAACCCTCCGTGCAAAACAAAAAGTCCAGCGTTCACGAGGTTTGCGACAATCAAGTGAGAATGAGTAGCAGGCTGTTGCTCAATCAAAAAGCAGCACAGCAAACAAGAGAATCATCTCACTGCATGTCGTTCGACACTGCCAAATCAATCACTTACCTTGACTATCAAGTTTAAGAAAATTCATGATCTCGTCAATCTGACAGAAGGAATCACCGGTCATCTTAAGGACACTTAATTGCGCAAAATGCTATTGCATTTGCGCAAAATCACCCGTAACCTAAACAGTCTTCAATCTCCCCGTCATAAAATGCTAATGAAATATTTGCGCAAAATCATGATGATTAACAGCCAATCTCCCCGTCATAAAATGATATTGCATTTGCGCAAAATCGGGTGGTAAAATAATAATCTCCCCGTCATTTTAACGGGTAAACACCTAGTAATAATAATAATAGCCTTTCAAATGAAGTCATAAACTGTTCCTGTTTGAACATCGACCGGCGATTTTAGCAACATACTGATCGTCAGGGATGTAGCTAGGAAAGGGCTAGAGGGTCCTAACCCCCCCCCCAAACGCTTAATCTAGCCCTCCTCAATGAATTCACCCCAAATGGCGTTGCGGGTTCAAAAGAAATAAATGGGAGTGATTCTTGGTCTTGAGCGCCCCCAAATGTAAAATCCTGTCCATGCCTGGCTGCGTCCCTGCTGATCATAGGCCTACTGCCGTCTTCGTCACCACTCTATGATTGATTATTATTATTATTATTATTATTATTATTATTATTTCTGTTGTTGTTGTTGCTGTTGTTGTATTTTTTATATAACCTCTGATGCTACAGCCATATCGCTAGATTGCGGCGCTATAGATTTGATCAATCACCTGTCATTTTAAACCATCTATTATCTCTCAATCTGTCAGCTGTCAATCACCTGTCATCTTTCACCACTCTGTGATCTCTCAATCTGACAGCTGTCAATCACCTGTCATCTTTCACCACTGTGTGATCTCTCAATCTGACAGCTGTCAATCACCCGTAACCTATCAGTCTTCTGCCATCAGTCACCTGCCAATCATGTGCTAATGAAATAGTAGTGGCAATGATGATGATGATGATGATGATGATGATAATAATAATAATAATAATAATAATAATAATAATAATAATAATAATAATAATAGCATTTCAAATGAAGTCATAAACTGTTCCTGTTTGGAACATCGATGGGCGATTTTAGCAACATGCTGATCATCAGGCACGTAGCTAGGACTATATTTGAGTGCCTAAGCCCTTCCCCCTCCCAAAAGCTTAATCTAGCCCCCTCAATGAATTCACCCGAAATGGCGTTGGGGGTTCAAAAGGAATAAATGGGAATGATTTTTGGTCTTGAGCGCCCCCAAATGTAAAATCCTGTCCATGCCTGGCTGCGTCCCTGCTGATCATAGGCCTACTGCCGTCTTCGTCACCACTCTATGATTATTATTATTAG
>CM030840.1:17232383-17237383 GCA_018105865.1 Metaphire vulgaris
TTCAACACTCTGTGACCTCTCAATCTGACAGCTGTCAATCACCCGTAACCTATCAGTCTTCGGCCATCAGTCACCTGCCAATCATGTGCTAATGAAATAGTCTTAGCAATGATGATGATGACGATGACGATAATAATAATAATAATAATAATAATAATAATAATAATAATAATAGCCTTTCAATAAACTGTTCCTGTTTGGAACATCGATCGGCAATTTTAGCAACATGCTGATCATCAGGGTTGTCTCTAGAAAGGGCTTGAGGGCCCTAGCCCCCAAACGCTTAATCTAGCCCCCCTCAATGAATTCACCCCAAATGGCGTTGCGGGTTCAAAAGCAATAAATGGGAGTGATTCCTGGTCTTGAGCGCCCCCAAATGTAAAATCCTGTCCATGCCTGGCTGCGTCCCTGCTGATCATACTGCCGTCTTCGTCACCACTCTATGATTATTATTATTATTAGTAGTAGTAGTAGTAGTAGTAGTAGTAGTAGTAGTAGTAGTAGTAGTAGTAGTAGTAGTAGTAGTAGTAGTAGTAGTAGTAGTAGTAGTAGTAGTAGTATTGTAGTTTTGATATAACCTCTGATGCTACAGCCATATCGCTACACTGCGGCGCTATAGATTTGATCAATCACCTGTCATTTTAACCCATCTATCATCTCTCAATCTGACAGCTGTCAATCACCTGTCATCTTTCACCACTCTGTGACCTCTCAATCTGACAGCTGTCAATCACCCGTAACCTATCAGTCTTCTGCCATCAGTCACCTGCCAATCATGTGCTAATGAAATAGTAGTAGCAATGATGATGATTATGATGATGACGATGATGATGATGATAATACTACTACTACTAGTACTACTACTAATAATAATAATAATAATAGCCTTTCAAATGAAGTCATAAACTGTTCCTGTTTGAACATCGACCGGCGATTTTAGCAACATGCTAATCGTCAGAGATATAGCTAGGAAAGGGCTAGAGGGGCCTAAGCCCCCAAACGCTTAATCTAGCCCCCCTCAATGAATTCACCCCAAATGGCGTTGCGGGTTCAAAAGGAATAAATGGGAGTGATTCTTGGTCTTGAGCGCCCCCTAATGTAAAATCCTGTCCATGCCTGGCTGCGTCCCTGCTGATCATAGGCCTACTGCCGTCTTCTTCACCACTCTATGATTGATTATTATTATTTTATTATTATTATTATTATTGTTATTGTTGTTGTTGTTGCTGTTGTTGTATTTTTGATATAACCTCTGATGCTACAGCCATATCGCTAGATTGCGGCGCTATAGATTTTATCAATCATCTGTCATTTTAACCCATCTATCATATCTCAATCTGACAGCTGTCAATCATCTGTCAACTTTCACCACTCTGTGATCTCTCAATCTGACAGCTGTCAATCACCTGTCATCTTTCACCACTCTGTGATCTCTCAATCTGACAGCTGTCAATCACCCGTAACCTATCAGTCTTCTGCCATCAGTCACCTGCCAATCATGTGCTAATGAAATAGTAGTGGCAATGATGATGATGATGATGATGATGATGATGATAATAATAATAATAATAATAATAATAATAATAATAATAATAATAATAATAATAATAATAATAATAATAATAATAATAGCATTTCAAATGAAGTCATAAACTGTTCCTGTTTGGAACATCGATGGGCGATTTTAGCAACATGCTGATCATCAGGCACGTAGCTAGGACTGGATTTGAGGGCCTAAGCCCTTCCCCCTCCCAAAAGCTTAATCTAGCCCCCTCAATGAATTCACCCGAAATGGCGTTGGGGGTTCAAAAGGAATAAATGGGAATGATTTTTGGTCTTGAGCGCCCCCAAATGTAAAATCCTGTCCATGCCTGGCTGCGTCCCTGCTGATCATAGGCCTACTGCCGTCTTCGTCACCACTCTATGATTATTATTATTATTATTATTAGTAGTAGTAGTAGTAGTAGTAGTAGTAGTAGTAGTAGTAGTAGTAGTAGTAGTAGTAGTAGTAGTAGTAGTATTGTATTTTTGATATAACCTCTGATGCTACAGCCATATCGCTACATTGCGGCGCTATAGATTTGATCAATCACCTGTCATTTTAACCCATCTATCATCTCTCAATCTGACAGCTGTCAATCACCTGTCATCTTTCACCACTCTGTGATCTCTCAATCTGACAGCTGCCAATCACCTGTCATCTTTCAACACTCTGTGACCTCTCAATCTGACAGCTGTCAATCACCCGTAACCTATCAGTCTTCGGCCATCAGTCACCTGCCAATCATGTGCTAATGAAATAGTCTTAGCAATGATGATGATGACGATGACGATAATAATAATAATAATAATAATAATAATAATAATAATAATAATAATAATAATAATAATAATAATAATAGCCTTTCAATAAACTGTTCCTGTTTGGAACATCGATCGGCAATTTTAGCAACATGCTGATCATCAGGTTTGTCTCTTAGAAAAGGGCTTGAGGGGCCCTAGCCCCCCAAACGCTTAATCTAGCCCCCCTCAATGAATTCACCCCAAATGGCGTTGCGGGTTCAAAAGCAATAAATGGGAGTGATTCCTGGTCTTGAGCGCCCCCAAATGTAAAATCCTGTCCATGCCTGGCTGCGTCCCTGCTGATCATAGGCCTACTGCCGTCTTCGTCACCACTCTCTGATGATTATTATTATTATTATTATTATTAGTAGTAGTAGTAGTAGTAGTAGTAGTAGTAGTAGTAGTAGTAGTAGTAGTAGTAGTAGTAGTAGTTTAGAGTAGTAACCTCTGATGCTACAGCCATTTGATATAACCTCTGATGCTATCAATCATATCATTTTAACATTGCGGCGCTAATAGATTTGATCAATCACCTGTCATTTTAACCATCTATCATCTCTCAATCTGACAGCTGTCAATCACCTGTCATCTTTCACCACTCTGTGACCTCTCAATCTGACAGCTGTCAATCACCCGTAACCTATCAGTCTTCTGCCATCAGTCACCTGCCAATCATGTGCTAATGAAATAGTAGTAGCAATGATGATGATGATGATGACGATGATGATGATGATGATGAATAATAATATAATAATAATAATAATAATAATAATAATAATAATAATAATAATAATAATAATAATAATAATAATAATAATAATAGCCTTTCAAATGAAGTCATAAACTGTTCCTGTTTGAACATCGATCGGCAATTTTAGCAACATACTGATCATCAGGGATGTAGCTAGGAAAGGGCTTGAGGGCCCTAAACCCCCAAACGCTTAATCTAGCCCCCAATGAATTCACCCCAAATGGCGTTGCGGGTTCAAAAGCAATAAATGGGAGTGATTCTTGGTCTTGAGCGCCCCAAATGTAAAATCCTGTCCATGCCTGGCTGCGTCCCTGCTGATCATAGGCCTACTGCCGTCTTCGTCACCACTCTATGATTGATTATTATTATTTATTATTATTATTATTAGTAGTAGTAGTAGTAGTTGTAGTAGTTGTTGTAGTGTTGTGTATTTTTGATATAACCTCTGATGCTACAGCCATATCGATTGCTACATTGCAATCACCGCGCTTTAGATTTGATCAATCACCTGTCATTTTAAATCATCTATCATCTCTGAATCTGACAGCTGTCAATCACCTGTCATCTTTCACCACTCTGTGATCTCTCAATCTGACAGCTGTCAATCACCCGTAACCTATCAGTCTTCTGCCATCAGTCACCTGCCAATCATGTGCTAATGAAATAGTAGTGGCAATGATGATGATGATGATGATGATGATATGATATACACAATAATAATAATAATAATACTACTACTACTACTAATACTACTACTAATAATAATAATAATAATAATAATAATAATAGCCTTTCAAATGAAGTCATAAACTGTTCCTGTTTGGAACATCGATGGGCGATTTTAGCAACATGCTGATCATCAGGCACGTAGCTAGGACTGGATTTGAGGGCCTAAGCCCCCTCCCTCCCAAACGCTTAATCTAGCCCCCTCAATGAATTCACCCCAAATGGCGTTGGGGTTCAAAAGAAATAAATGGGAGTGATTTTTGGTCTTGAGCGCCCCCAAATGTAAAATCCTGTCCATGCCTGGCTGCGTCCCTGCTGATCATAGGCCTACTGCCGTCTTCGTCACCACTCTATGATTATTGATTGATTATTATTAGTAGTAGTAGTAGTAGTAGTAGTAGTAGTAGTAGTAGTTGTAGTAGTAGTAGTAGTAGTTTGTATTTTTGATATAACCTCTGATGCTACAGCCATATCGCTAGATTGCGGCGCTATAGATTTGATCAATCACCTGTCATTTTAACCCATCTATCATCTCTCAATCTGATCAGCTGATCAATCACCTGTCATCTTTCACCACTCTGTGATCTCTCAATCTGACAGCTGTAAATCACCTGTCATCTTTCAACACTCTGTGACCTCTCAATCTGACAGCTGTCAATCACCTGTAACCTATCAGTCTTCTGCCATCAGTCACCTGCCAATCATGTGCTAATGAAATAGTTCTTCAGCAATGATGATGATGACGATGACGATAATAATGATAATAATAATAATAATAATAATAATAATAATAATAATAATAATAATAATAATAATAATAGCCTTTCAATAAACTGTTCCTGTTTGGAACATCGATCGGCAATTTTAGCAACATGCTGATCATCAGGTTGTCTCTAGAAAGGGCTTGAGGGCCCTAGCCCCCCCAAACGCTTAATCTAGCCCCCTCAATGAATTCACCCCAAAATGGCGTTGCGGGTTCAAAAGCAATAAATGGGAGTGATTCCTGGTCTTGAGCGCCCCCAAATGTAAAATCCTGTCCATGCCTGGCTGCGTCCCTGCTGATCATAGGCCTACTGCCGTCTTCGTCACCACTCTATGATTATTATTATTATTATTATTAGTAGTAGTAGTAGTAGTAGTAGTAGTAGTAGTAGTAGTAGTAGTAGTAGTAGTAGTAGTA
>CM030840.1:17244883-17259883 GCA_018105865.1 Metaphire vulgaris
TAGTATTGTATTTTTGATATAACCTCTGATGCTACAGCCATATCGCTACATTGCGGCGCTATAGATTTGATCAATCACCTGTCATTTTAACCCATCTATCATCTCTCAATCTGACAGCTGTCAATCATCTGTCAACTTTCACCACTCTGTGATCTCTCAATCTGACAGCTGTCAATCACCTGTCATCTTTCACCACTCTGTGATCTCTCAGTCTGACAGATGTCAATCACCTGTCATCTTTCACCACTCTGTGACCTCTCAATGTGACAGCTGTCAATCACCCGTAACCTATCAGTCTTCTGCCATCAGTCACCTGCCAATCATGTGCTAATGAAATAGTAGTAGCAATGATGATGATGATTATGATGATGATGATTATGATGGTGATGATGATAATAATAATAATAATAATAATAATAATAATAATAATAATAATAATAATAATAATAATAATAATAATAATAATAATATGGCCATATCTCAAAAACTTGAGCTGATAGGGAAAATCTGATACCATATTTGGAATCAGCGCACTGAATATACCAAGAAACATATATAACTTCTTAGGCACGAGACAAAATAAATGTTTTTGTTGCCCTTTGTAATGAATGTACTAAAGTGATTGCAGTCAACATAACCAATTATTAAGATAAAACGATAAACTCTTCGTCAGCCATGAGACCTATATAGTCATACAGCATACATAGTCCTACACTACATCAGCGGCTTAGGCCTTTTTCCTCTCTGCGTCTAAATGTGTAGGCCTATTCTTTGTGACTGTTCATGGTCCCTCTAATCACGGCTCTAATAAACTCTTCTGTCTGTCCGGCAGGATCTTCTTCTACGTGACTGAATACCACGTGACCCATCCAGGGCCATCACCGTTATATTAGCAAACAGTGGCGTAGCAATATTCTCAGGGGCCCTTGGCGAAAAACGGGCAGGGGACCCTTTCTGCTACTTTAGCGATCTCTGATATCAAACGTAAATTCCAGATGCAGTGATGCGGTCTTGCACACTGGACCCTATTAGAGGGTCGGGTGACTTGGGCCGGGGGACCCTTTGCAGGTCGGGGGCGACGGGGGCCCTTGGCATTTGGCCAGGTTGTCCATTTAGCTGCTACGCCTCTGTTAGCAAACCCACTTCCATTACTTTCCACCGTATTCTGTGCAGCATGCAGCCACAGTCTAATATATAGGCCTATAAGACCATTAACCCCTTAACCGTGTATTTAACTGTAACTCAATGTAAAATGGACGGATATATCTGGGATCCCCAGTCAAGGGGTTAAACGAATCGTCAGCCATTTGCTATAAGACTGACTGTGCGTTTTTATTTCATTAATTTAACGCCTTTGCACGTGAAATCACAGTTTTGTGATTTAATGGATAAAATTTCAGGCGACAGACTGTTTGCGGATGAGTCCGCGAAAAACTTTGGCGGCAACGGGGCTCTTGGAATCGAACAGCCAGAAAGTTTTGACATCTCGACAGTTCTGGACGAATAGCGAAATGTCAACGCAGGATGTCATTTCGTTCAATGCAGGCATGCTTTCGCCGCTCAACGAGCATTGGCAACGCACCCGCGTTTTCCGATGTCGAGGAATCCATGCATTGAGTCATTGGCACGAACGAATTGATGAGGTGGTTTTTTAATGGACACGTCGAAGGAAATAACGTTGACCGCTTTGCTGGTCATAGTCCGTCGTAGCTAGGCATGGGCTGGGGAGGGGGCTCAAGCCTCCAAACCTGAAGCTAACCCCCCAAATGAATTCAAGCCCAAATAGCGTTGCCGGTTCAAAGGTTTATTTGTTCACAAGTATATTCTGTCTCAATTTTATTCTAGAGCGTTTGAAATGCCACGAAAAATGGTTATATATATATATATATATATATGTTTGTGTGTGTGTACGTGTGTGTGTGTGTGTGTCAAACGATACTATACAAAGTCTTCAAGAAATCTATTCTCCGCCAAATGTCTACAAAGTCGTTCGAGAGATAAGAGGGGTCTTAAGATAGCTGGTTTCTTGTATCAGAAGTTTTATAGACCACAAAAATATTATAAAATTGATACCCTGTTTGACAATGGACAATGCAAGGGCTATTTCTACAGTAGGCTGATATGCAAAATTCAGAAGAGTGATGAAACAAATTAAAACCACATTTTCTTGTGTCCCCATCTTAGCTGCATCAAACTGTACAAGAATTTGTCAATATATTCTGCCTCAATTTTAATCTAGAGCGTTCGAAATGCCACAAAAATGGCGAGCCGTTTGAATCGACATTATACAAAGTCTTCAAGAAATATATTCTCTGTCAAATGTCTACAAAGTCGTTCAAGAGATAAGAGGGGTCTTAAGGCAGCTGGTTTCTTGTATCACAGGTTTTATACACCACAAAAATATGATAAAATATCAGTCGCGATAGAACATCGCAGACAGGCCTATATGTCAGTCGCGGTACAGCATAGCATACATGTCGGTTTCAGATGGGGGAATAACCCTGGAGGGAAGGAGTTGCGCAGGGGAATCTTGGGCTTCAGCCCCCCTCCCAACCTAAAATCCTGGTTACGTCCCTGTTTATTAATACCATTAGGAAAGCATATGCGAACTACGCCTTTTCTGTCTGCATGTTCGTGTCTTAAACGTTGCTTTCAACAGACAGTTTTACTCTCAATCAAAACAAAATGAGTCTCATGCAGAACAAGGAACGCGCGTTATAATATTTGATTTTTGCCGGATCCCGCGGACAGCAGTCGCCTTTCCAAATCGTATAAACGTCGATTAACCCCTTAACCGTGTAATTAACTGTAACTCAATGTAAAATGGACGGATATATCTGGGATCCCCAGTTAAGGGGTTAATGGCATTCCGGAATGGGAGGTGGGCACATCGATTAGTCTATTTTGGGCTGATCAACAGGAATGGGTCGATAGTATAGATGTGTAAAAATTTCTGCGAATTGAAAAAATTCTCCGACGAAACTCAAATTTTCGTTTGTCCCCATCTTCATTAGGCCTACTTCAAACTGTGCAAGAATAACCAACATTAACCGATTCAATTTTAATCCCCGATGCTCGAAATGGAGCACCCCCGGCCAGTTCATACAGTATATATAGGCCTAGTACTACACACTTGCGTCAACTACCGTACGAGAGAGGGACTTACAAAATGAAAACCCTGCCGAATATCTTGTGGAATCATGGAATGGTTAATAAGTCGATCGAGGAATGACCCGCGAATTAAGAAATATCTGGTCCATTATGTGGCAGATTTTGTAGACAACAAAGACACATTTTATAAGCGCAATTGTAGGACATGACTTATGTGTTCAAATTTCACTAAAAACTCACTTGCTGACTTCTAAAACTTTAGACAATTTGCGGGCGTATTTCTGAGGAATAACAATCGAATATTCACCAGGTGTCGGGTCGTTCTCAAAAATTTCTGTGGAGTCAAACAACTGAGTATATAGATTGTTATAGTGTTGAAATATCTTTGACCCGTGTGTAGGCCTACAGCAGTGGCGGCTCCAGGATTTGGCAAGTGGGGGAGGGGGCGTTGGGGTGGCAACTTCTAAGCATAGGACCGACCATTTGTTGATAGGTATGTAGTAGTAAGTACGCTTACTCTTTTACTGTACAATAACTCTCTAAAAATACGCTCTTGGTCCAAATTCTTCTTGAAGGAAAGGAAAAACCGTGGCAAAAATGTAACGATGGACATCTGTCCCCAAAGATTCTGCCTGTGTTTCGTTGCAACAATAACCTACCAATAACCTACTACCGAAGGCGATGCATTGAAGAAAAAGAATAACGAATTATACGCTAATATCTGTCAGATGATTAATTAAATCCATTATTCAGAATCCGTGTTGCGCTGAATTGAAATAATATTATAATCGTCAACTTCTATAGCGCCACCTAATAATTAGCACAACATCTGGCCGGGGTAGACGAAATATCCGGCGTCCATAAATTCGGATGCGAGGGACCTATACCGGCTTTGCGATAAGTAGGTACAGGTATATGTCTACCTTTTCGGTGCTAATAAGTCCAGAGCAGAGCGTATACTTGGAAGAAAACACGGGGATCCAAACCCCTCCCATACAATACATTCACCTTTCCTATAGGTACAGGTACATAATTATAGACGGACAGCTGAGGATGGAATTTTTGTCCTCGTTCCGTGCACGGGGATTAATCCGCGTCCACGCATTAACATCTGCCGTTTGATTTCGTCTAACAGACGACGACGACGACGTCACAGCCTCGTTGTCGTTCTTCCGCAGCCTCGATTTGAAATTCGATTTGTCGAAATTGCGCCATTATGCCGGACGACATCGGTGCACTTTCCGGGGTGAATGGGGTGGGGAGGTGGGAGGTGGCGGTGACCCTCTGCCCTCGGGGGACCAGGACCCGCTAATCGCGTCAAAAAATCTTTTGTCGGGCCCCGGGCGGGTCGGTCGGTCGGTCGAAAGAGAAGGAGCCCGGTTGAAGAAAAGACCCGCACCGTAGAGGGTTGTGGGTCGACCCCCTCCCCCTCAGCCGCCACCACTTCCACCTTCCCGGTTCCCGCGGCCTCCCGCGCCCGTAACAGCATTAGGCGACCGAAGACGGGACTAAATCTGTGCCTAATTTCGTCCACAAAGTGCCTAATATTTCCTAATAAGTGCCGCCGTCAAGCGCCGACCTCGCTACTTATTGTGTTTACGGGGCGATCGGAGAACGCCGGCAAATCGAATCACCGCCCGACCGACCGCCCGACCGACCGACCGCCCGACCGAAACCGGAGAATGCCGGAGAATGCCGACCGACCGACCGACCGACCGACCGACCAACCGACCGCCGTCCAATTCCCCCTCAATTGGCGATCGGAGAAAACCGAATTGATAAAATTGAAAACTAATCGGGCGCTCGAGCGTATACTGCGCTACATAAACCCACGCGGGACTCGGCGGAATGTGTGAGCTACATAAATGCGTGTGCCGCCGCCGGGCACATCGACCTAAGAAGCTATGTCATCGGTGCTCGAAGATATATTAACTTGGAGAGGGAGGAGAGAGAGAGAGAGAGAGAGAGAGAGTGAGAGAGAGAGAGAGAGAGAGAGAGAGAGAGAGAGAGAGAGAGAGAGAGAGAGAGACAGACAGACAGACAGACAGAGAGAGTCAAACGGATGTATTATGGAAAGAGCCATTTTGTATTCATTCTTGTAGCGCCGCATACAAGGTTATGTTGACGTGTGGACGCAACGGAAAATGAAGCAGACGAAAAGATAAAACTGCAGAGATTTATCCGCGAATTAAAGCTGTTAACACGATCACGTGACCAATGTTTCCTCTAAATTTTGTTGAGTGTGCGCGGAAAAGTATAGTGCCTGAGCGGCACACTTTCATGCCTGAGCACCTGAATTGTTTCACAGATGTCACCCAAGACAAAACACAACAAAATCAGTGTTTTTTGAAACTCAAAATCACTGCGCGGCGGCTGGAAATTGCTGCCGCGGCGTTTTCTTGTCATGTGCGCGGCCGCGCAAGCGCGCAGCTTAGAGGGAACATTGATCTGGACCCGCATTTTGGATATCTGTCAGATATCTGACTGCTTTAAAGGTTTGAAAATCTATAAAATGTATAGCCACCATTTTGCAATATAGACACATTAATAGGGTGAAAAGTGACGGATTTTTATACTCCACTGACATCACTGCAAGGTGTTTGAAGGTTCTAAATAGAAATTTGGGTGAAATATCGACATGAATTTTTGGGTCGCCCGAAAAATTTTTCATGGGTCCAGGGTTTTTTCGAAATTTGAGCGAAAATTTGTGGTGTCGTAGAGATTTCATATTTGCACCGATTGAAACCCCGTCGATGTCTACAAGGAATCTGGAGTGACGTGACTAACCTTAAGTCAGTTTCTTCGAAAGTCTGCAAAAGAAAAATCAAAGAAAGAGAGAAAAACTGACTAATAAGAAAATTCATGAAATGGCCTTCCATTTCACTGGTTTCAAAAACATTTTGAAAATCTGAAATATCAATGTAAGTGCAGCAAACGTTCTGTTGGGCGATTTTTGCAAAAAGCTTGGCGTTTAGCCGTTCTACCCCCACCCCACCCTCACCCCCACCCCTTCACCCCACTGGAGGGTGAAAATTTGTGGGTAGTTTTTTAAAAGGAAATCGAGCACCATATGTGAAAGATTCAGCCTGAGCGCTTGCCGTGTGTTCATTTACTTACTTACTTCTTATTCTTATTTTGACCGTGTTTTAGGGATTCAAGGAAGAACATAGAATTTGTTTTAACTTTCGAGGGTAAAAAATAAAACCCTCGTTGGTCCTTTGAATATATTTTACCGGATTCTGGAATTTTTGCTAGAAAGACTTGCTCAATATAAAATAAAATATTCTCACTCAGTCTCGACTTAAGACGTTTTACTGTATTTACGGCAACTCAAACTGTGACCAACGTTCCGTTTGAGGAACGCTGGATTTGGATGGGTTGGATCCATATAGATCCAAGGATCTATGGATCCAAGTATCCAAATCAGTGGCGTAGCCAGGGTTCCGGAATGGGGGAAGGGAGGGAGGGACACTATGACAGTTTCGAATAAAAATGTCTACAAACCAAAAATATGTTATAGTCGAGAATTTTCTTGGCATCATTCACGTATTTTGTTTCAATCGTTTTACCACCACCCCTCCACCCACCCCACCCAACAAGTTTCTTAACGATTTGCGCAAATTCCCCGACTGGTCATAGTCAGAAATGGAGGTGTATCC
The DNA here is from genome assembly GCA_018105865.1 of Metaphire vulgaris. NCBI lineage: Eukaryota > Metazoa > Annelida > Clitellata > Crassiclitellata > Megascolecidae > Metaphire > Metaphire vulgaris. Next base: position 17,251,654 of record CM030840.1, read on the forward strand.
TCCCCCCCTCCCGCCACCCCGTGGCTACGCCAGCGAATCCAACAAAATCGCGGGATTATTATTATTACATCGGATGCTTGTATGGTGTGACTTTGCGCTGTTCTTGACAATCCTCGCCATCTTATGAGTAGTTACAGCCTTCGAGTCTTCGGTCGGACGATGCGAGCAAACGCGTAACGATATACGAATTTATGTAGCGCCCGGCGGCGTATATATATATATACGGGAGCGTTGACGACTTTCGAGCGGCACCTTGCGTGACGACATCGAAGGGCGTTACAGCGCTCGAGACGCCGCCGCCGACCGAGCGCCGGTAACCTATGCCCGTCGCCACTTTGGCTATTTTTCGATCGGTCCCCGATGGTCGCGGCGAACGACCGGACCTTTCGACCCGTTGCCATGACGCCCCCGACCCGATCTCGACGGACCGATTTCTCGACGCCGGCGCTATATAATCGCTTCAAACGGCCGGCGGTTCGATGTCCGTGTGACAATTCGATTACGACGCCCCGACGCACGCACACCGGTCGTCGTCGGCGGCGCCCGGGGGGCACCACGGGGCTCCCCGCGGGGCCAGTGGGGGTCGCCGGCCCCCGGTCAAGTCGATCCGACGTTATTACTGTTATAATGACTGGTAACTTTGATTTCGCACAAATCGAATTTATGTGCAGAAATCAACTGCCAAAGACCCATAAAGGGCGATACATTTATATAGCGCATATATATATGCATGCCGCCAATGCATTGACAGCATTTAACGTTGCATGCATATAGAGTATATGTGACTATGTATACGTATGTATGTATGTATGTATGTATGTATATATATGTTGTGTATATACATGTACTGTACGCTAAACTCGCAGTTTGGCTGTGCAAAGTCCCTATAGCAATAGTAATCAGAATAGATTCCACGACATGTTAAAAACACCAGAGGCGTAGCGACCGGAGGGGGGTATATCGGTATATATACCCCCCCCACAAAAAATTTTTTTTTTTTTTAAAATCAGTCTACCTTATAGTTTGTTATGCTGCTTATATGTGATTTGTATGGTTTATGTGTTTTATAGTTAAGATTTACACCCTCCCCCACCTCAAAGAAAAAATTCATACCCCAAATCAAATTCCTGGCCATGTTCCTAAAAAGACGCTTAGGGCCTACACTTGAACGCTGCCAAAACTATTATCTACAATGAGACAGTGGCGTCGCTAGGGTTGGTGTCACCCAGTGCGGTGGTAAAATCGTGGTGTCACTCATTTAGACTTCGGATACCTCTTCTAAATCTTTCTTCTTTTTCCTTCTCAAATGCCGTGACAAGCAAAAAAGGTCCTCATATTTATGTATTTTTTCTTTTCAGATGCGAGTGACAAGCCAAAAAATGTAATCCTTGTTTGGTGTCACCCCCCTAGATGGTTTCACCCGCTGCGGTCCTCACCCCCCGCGCCGCCCTCTCGACGCCACTGCAATGAGATGATAGAAGGGGATTTTATTGAATATCTAATGCCTATGTATGGTCACTGTTTGACTTTTTGGAAATTTTGGGAAGGGGTTAAAATCCCCCCCTCCACTAGTTGAGTCCGATTCCAGAAGGCGTGGATTTTGTTTTTATCCATACAACTGAAAATTTTGGGGTTGAATAAGGGGTCGTCCATCAGAGATGGGCACAATTAGACAAAAATCTAATCAATTAGAATTAGAATTAGTTGCTTCTAGCACCTAATTGATTAGCATTAGAATTAGTTCTACACTTTGTCCAATTGATTAGAATTAGCATTAGCTGCTGTCTAATCAATTAGAATTACAATTAGATTGTTGATGTTCGCGATACAGTTGACACACCACGCAAAACACAGTTTTAAAATACTAATTTAATATCTGCAGTAATTGCATGCAGCTGCAAATGGTTGGAAATGGCTGGCATTTCCAGTTGTCAACAGCAATCACACAAAACACTTAATCTATAAGCTGTAAGTTTTTCCTTGCTAATGCTACCATGATCATCTCAGCGTTATACTATGAGCATGCGTTTCAACATTATTCTCAGGCTGCCTCGGATGGCTAATTGTCATGTAATTAAAAAATAATTAGAATTAGCAGGTAAATTCTAATTGATTAGAATTACGATTAGCTGATAAAATTTGCCAATTGATTACAATTAGAATTAGCTGGTCATCTAATCGATTAGCTAATCAATTACTTCCTAATTGATTAATTACCCATCTCTGTCGTCCATAAATGACGTTACGCACTTTTGGACATCCCCTAAGTTCGACCAACCCTGCACTGCTTCTTTAAATATCGAACGTTGCTAGTTTCAGTTAATTCTCTTTATTAAAGCCTCTGGATAAATGCTTTGTGTTATGTCAGCTTATGGCCCTGGAAATGCCTTCGGACATTCAAATATAATTCTTAAATAAAAAGATTTTAGTACTGATTTGTGCGATCTCCCATACATGTATTCATTATTCATGTATTGTTTTAGCTGGGTTTCACTTTATTCTTTTCTTTCCTACCCCATCACCACCACCACCACCACCACCACTATAATAATAATAATAATAATAATAATAATAATAATAATAATAATAATAATAATAATAATAATAATAATAATAATAATAATAATAATAATCATCATCATCATCATCAGAAGCAGCAGCAGCAGTTACTTCCTCTATGGACCTACATCCGAGAATGTCGGAGTCAGCAGCAGTAGCTACATGACAGCATCCGAATTTAATAATCATCGACCGACCCTTCACCTCGGGTTAGCGCTGATCGAACCTAGGGCCACGGCCCTCAACTCCCCCCCACCCACCCACACCACCCCCCCAACCAACCCCCGGGCCTATGGTGGACGAAGAGTCAACGGTGCAGCCATCCCCCCACCCGACCCCCAACTCGTCGCCGACTAATTTTTCCGGTATCAGGTTTTCTCCCCCGCCCGATTTTCTACTACTATGGGAATTGGATGAGAAACCAGAGGCGAAGATAGGAGGACTCCGGTGCCGTTATAGGCGGTGGGGGTTCCTGTGTCGATGCTGTTATTGCGGAGTCGTTTGGTTGTCTATAATATTTCGTAAGCGGCGCGCTGATTGCCCGAAGGCGTCTGCGGTCGGGTTATTGATTACGCTGAGTCGGCTGTTTCTCCTCATTTGCTTCAAAAGATAAACTACGTCACAGGCGCTCAACGCTTCTTCGACTAATTGTCAGGAGCTGCTTACTTACTTACTACATCGTCTGGGCCATTTCTGTGATGGCGTTGATGATGATGATGATGTAAATGATGCTGATGTTGATGAAGATGATGATGTAGATGGTGTTGATGATGATGATGTTTATGGTGATGAAGAAGATGAAGATTATTATTATTATTATTATTATTATTATTATTATTATTATTATTATTATTATTATTATTATTATTATTATTAGAGCGACAACTTATATAGCGCTATCTTAAAGCTCAGACAGTGGACGAGAGCACTTTACAGAAAAGTTCCATAAGAAGTACTAAAAAGGTGCGTTTTCAGTTTTTGAGCAAATCATGAGTATTGTTTATGATGATGAAGATGCTGATGATGATGATGATGAAGTTGATGGTGATAACGAAGAAGAAGAAGAAGAAGAAGATGATGATGATGATGATGATGATGATGATGATGATGATGATGATGATGATGATGATGATGATGATGATGATGATGATGATGATGATGATGATGATGATGACGGCAGATTTCGAAAGGACTGATGACATCCGATATTGCAGCCTGGATTGAGTAGGGGATGGGGATGTCCTTGCTAGTGCCTAAATAGACTCATGCGTTTTCCTTTCTGTTCCAGGAATCAAAATCACCAAGGTCTGGAATCAATCGCCACCAACCGACCTCGTTTTGCTCGATCTCCGCTCATCCTCTTTAATATACGTACGCATAAACCCGCGGATTATATTTAATTTTGTCCGCGAAATTGCCGGATAATGACCGACGCGCTGTAACCGGCTTCGGCGTCGTCTACAAAGGAACGACAAGGAGTATATAGGCGCCGTTATCGCCTGTTGTTGTCGTCGTCGTCGTTATCATCCATCCGTAATCACCGGCGACAACGACGACGACAACGACAACAACACGGCCGTTCAGCGTCGCTGTCGCCACTTCGCACAAAAGAGACGGACACCAAAGTGGCGCCCCCTATACAATGGTCTAATTCACACAGCGGAAAAAATGCACAAAAACGACCGCTAGATGGCGGCGGTGGCGCCGATCCCCCTCTCTCTCCCGCCCGCTCTCTTTCTCTCTCTCTCTCTCTCTCTCTCTCTCTCTCTCTCTCTCTCTCTCTCTCTCTCTCTCTCTCTCTCTGACTGTGGCATAAAATAATTATTGTCGGGACTGTGTGTGCGCGCCGCCATCGCCAGAAGGCGACGATGACGTCGTCGCTGTGAAACGCGATTTGAGCGATAATAGAGGACGCATGAACGATATTATTATCATTATTGTGAACCGGTAAGTCCGGTCGCACCCCCTTCCACCTCCCCACGGGAGGTATTTTATAAGTTATCTGAAGGGTTGTGTTAAGGGGCAGAGGAAGAACGGGGATGGAGAGAGAGAGAGAGAGAGAGAGAGAGAGAGAGAGAGAGAGAGAGAGAGAGAGAGAGAAAGAAAAGAGAAAGAGATAGAGAGAAAGAGACAGACAGACAGACAGAACAGACAAGACATACGCACAGGAGGAGAGAGACGAAGAGAGATGCACATTAAGAGACAGGCAGATCGATAATTAATACGAGACTTATAAGGAAAGGTAGGGTAGGGATGGAGACCGGTAGACATACAGAGAGTAGTGAAAGTGAAACGTGCTCGTCGAAAGAAGTATGACGTCACGTGAATTAAAATTTTCTGTTAGTGGCGACGTTTAGAACTCTCACGTGACCACAGAATTCCAGTTTTCTTACTTAGATTATTTGTTTGACGCTTATTTCATATAAAATGACGTCACTAGGCGGACTTATTTTCCTCTTTTCTTATAGACTGTGCCTCAATCGCCGAGAGAGAGAGAGAGAGAGAGAGAGAGAGAGAGAGAGAGAGAGAGAGAGAGAGAGAGAGAGAGAGAGAAGAGACAACAGAGATAGAAACATAGACAGACAGATTTTTAGCGGACAAGGAACCTTTCGCACCGGATGCCTGCACATTCCTAAACTTCCGTAAACGCCGTTCGCATCAACACGTATCCTTCCCTCCCCACCCCCATCCCCACTCCATCCCGACTCCCACTCCTCCATCCTGACCCTCGCCCCAACGTCCAGTCGAATCAATTCCACGGATTGGGCTTCGGTCTCGGTGCTTAGCAATTATACAGCGCCTTCCGCTAATCCGGTTTCCACGATTGGCAACTTAGTGAAATTGCGGTGTAACGAGCCTTCGTTTGAGCGCGAGGCGAAGTGGGGGTGGCGGGGAGGGGATAACGGCCCCCCCGAGGGGTGGCTGGGGGGAAGGCAAGACCGATGCGAGAGGAGACGGACGAATAGCAGCGACCGAGCCTTTGACGGATCAGACGGATGATCGCGCGTGGCAAAGCGGCGATCCTAATCCGTTTTAGCGACCCGTTGCCAATGACGACGCCCCCGGTTGTCAATGGCGACCGTGGACCGGCGGTCGGGCGTAGGGTTAAGAGAGAGAGAGAGAGAGAGAGAGAGAGAGAGAGAGAGAGAGAGAGAGAGCTGGAACACTTCCGTTTCCGGTTTCTTTCATCGTGCGGCGTGTTCAATCTCTGAAGTGATTCTAAATTCGACCGCTGTCTTCTCCTTCTCCTTCTCCTCCCCCCTTTTCCTTCCCCTCTTCGTCGTCGTCGTCCTCCTCCTCCTCCTCCTCGTCATCCTTTTCACTCATTCAGTCACTTCCTGAATTCTAGTGATTTTCCCCTCTAATAACATTTGTCTATGCACATGCAGACTAAATAAGAACAGTTATAACAGTTGCCTTCTATTGTACTGTACTGCATTTAGAATTAAGCAAGTATGTAAGTGGTCGATCACAGCCACTCGTAGCGTTGAAGCGCCTCAGTTTCAGTCTAGGGCGACTAGTTTTCGTTTCGGATTTGGTTTCGTTTTCGTTCCCGTCTGCTTCGTTTCCATATTTCATCATATATATATATATATATATATATATATATATATATATATATATATATATACATATATATATATATATATATATATATATATATAGTTTTTGAGGCCCTAAAATTATGCGAGAATGTTGTGGTAGCAACACTTGACCAATCGTTTTCGTTTTCGTTTTTTTAGACGAAAATAACGAACGCTACAAGTAATTTGATAACTTGAAGAACGGGGATGGAGAAAGAGAGAGAGAGAGAGAGAGAGAGAGGGAGGGAGAGAGACGAATATATAAAGGAGAACACATAGATTGTTGCCACTCTATTTGAGATCATGATTGAAAACGTATTTGTCATTTTTTTACAATACATTTTCTTATACTTTACAACATTTGCAAAATATTGCACTAGAAAATTCATCATTGGAGATATTTACATTACATTCAACTGAGTATTAGGTGAGGATTGAACAAATGTACGTCAATGCATTTCCATTATATATATATATATATATATATATATATATATATATATATATATATACATATAATATCGATATTAGGAGAAAGTAGTCCGCTTCATCATATATCACAAAATGGTAAACATTAGGCCCAGTAATACATCAGAGTAAAGAGGCTACAGTGGGACTATTTGACGTGCACACGGTATATACTGTATATAGTCAAAGTTTAGCATTTGGCGCGTTGCGTCACTCCGCCCGCCAAGATTTTTACACAAAAACGTTGCCAGGCAACCAACGCACGGGGGAGGGACTTAGGCTGCGTCTCTAGGCAACATCGCGTCACGTGCATGCGCTGCGTCGTCATGGAAACCCTCGAGCACCTGGACGCTGTAGGTGTGTGCCTTGGCGCGAAGCAGAGCGATGCTTTCCGTCTTGCGGTCGCATCTTTCGGACGAGCAGACGATGGCGGCAGCAGCAGCAGCAGCAGCAGAGGAGGTGGATGACGTCGACCCGGTGTCACTCGTGTCGGATTGCATGACGGAATTGTCAGGACTGTCGCTGACACTCACCTCTTCGCCCTCGTCCTTAAGTTTCATCGCAGCCTCGAGAGATTTCTTGTGCATGCCTAATTCGACAAGGCCACATTGGAAATGAAAGTCAAAATTCGCAGCAAAGTTTAATTAGTTTAAAATAATTGTAGATCAGTTCTATAGCGCCTTTATTAGACTAAACATTCGTTGCAAAAGGTCTTCTTATATATATGAGTGTTCATTTTGATATTTTTATCCGCAAAAAGTAATTTTCACTTAATAAAAGCAATTTTTAAAAATAGTTAATCAAAAAAACTTTCGTGAGTAAGTGAGTGAATGAGTGAGTGAGTGAGGGAGGGAGGGAGGGAGGGATGGAGGGACTGAGCGAGTAAGTGAGTAAGTGAGTGAGTGTGAGTAAGTGAGTGAGTGAGCGAATGAGTTATTTTCTTACTGAGTAGCCACGGTGCGAATGAATCTTCAACTCCGTCCTTGGCTGACTTGATGATGCTCTCGGGGAGGGGTAGGGAATGTCTGACCATCGCCCCGTACAGTCCGTACTCGGCCATGATGCTGCTTCTGCCCCACGTCTTCTCCGTCTTTCTCCACTTGGCTCTTCGGTTCTGGAACCAGACCTGTGTAGTGTGTATATATACGGGATATCAGAGACAAACCACAGACAGAACGTCAAATACAGTGTTTATTCTAGGCCTGTTTTTTTTTTTTGGGGGGGGGGTGATTCCTTTCTAAAGTTTTAAATTTTCCCTCCAAAATTTGTATATGTTGGCTTGGGGATGGAAACCCTCCCCCCCCCCAAAGCGTGGAGAGACAAATCTTGTCCTCCCAAACATTTCAAACTCCTCCCAATGTCAAGGTGGCTAGAATAAACACTGGTCAAATAAAGTAAACTAAACTAAAACTAGAATGCTAAATTAACTAATCTCAACTAAGAGCTCCAAAACACCTGTTGCCTACATCCATCTATATATAATTAAATGTATCAACCATAGACAAAAACATTCAAATGTACATTAAACAACATGAAAATGTACTATTTCTATTAATCGACTATTACTATTAATTACTATTACTATTCTATTACAAGCTACTATTACTATTAACTTCGAC
>CM030840.1:17264883-17339883 GCA_018105865.1 Metaphire vulgaris
AAGTAGTAGTAGTAGTAGTAGTAGTAGTAGTAGTAGTAGTAGTAGTAGTAGTAGTAGTAGTAGTAGTAGTAGTAGTAGTAGTAGTAGTAGTAGTAGTAGTAGTAGGCTAGTTGTTGTTGTTATTGTTGTAGTAATTATAATGATGTGATTTAAAATGGTATTGGATGCTTCTGTTATTTTCATTTATTAAATATGATCAGGTGAGCAGTTACCTGTGTTATTAACATCAATTAGATCGGTCGCCGCTAGAGACATTCCCGGTCGACAGGTGGCGCCCAGTCGCAAGAGGGCGTCGGTCGGCTGATGGAGGTGGTGCGGGTGGGGGTGTGGGCGCATCCCGGACAGGGCGAACAGATTCTGTCGCCAGGCGGCCAGCGTCTGAAGCGTACCCTGGTGATGGTGGTCGGGGGGTAGACAGTGCCACGGGGGCGGCGACGGAGGGGGGTAGCAGCGAGACGGGGTCTTCGGCGAAGGGGCGGGTGGTGGAACGAGGGCGGGATGAGGGGTGGATCGCTGCTGGTGGTGGACGTGCATCAGGTCGTCGACGGACAGGACCCTGGCTCTTCGGGGGGCGCCACATGCGTCTGGTCGGACCCGCGTCGGGACGGGGGTGGCGTCGCCGCGCGTCATCCCCGGCGACGACGACGGCGGGTCGGTCGCCTTCTCCCCCGGCGGACCGCCGAGACCGAGTAATTGATGGATGGCGAACGGAGACCGATGGGGGAGATCGGAGGACATCGAAGGCCCTACGACGGCCCCGGGGGCCGCGACCCCCGAAGGCGGCAACGGCAGGACGGGGTAGACACCCCCCGCCGCCGATGGTGGCAAAGCGAGGCTTCTGTAGGCGACGGCTGCGGCAGCTGCTGCGGCTGCTGCTGCTGCTGCTGCGGTTGCTGAGGTCCCGTGACCAAAGTTCATGTTTCCGTTTCCGGTGATGATGATGATGATGATGAATTTCCGGTAAATCAACCTTCGAGACTTCTTCTATAAGATGTCCTCCTCTTGACGCCAAGTGTAACTTTGCGTTTTCATAAGTTAAAATTTATATAGCGCCCACAGTCCGGTTATCTAAATATTCTGTGCAAATCCTATTGACGCACGGACAGTTAACACTAGGCGACGAAATAAATGTCTTTCGAACGAGAAATAGCTGTTTCCGGCTTTGCCCAGTGTGGACTGAGCTTCTCTCCGCTTCGCTCCGTTGAATAAAGTCACCGTTTCTGCTGTAGTGTATGGCTAGTGCTTCGATGGTGTTCCGGTAGTGTTTCTGGTTGTTTGACTATAGTGTTTCGTTGACATCGCCGGAGTTTTGTCCGGCCGTCGCCGCCTTCGAAGGCAAAGCGCGCCGTCGTCGGCTGTCATTGGATAATGACCTTAGTTATCGGCGAAAATGCCAATAGACAGTCGACCGCTAGGTGCGCTCTCATTGGACGACATCTGGCGGCAAAGAGACCGCCTCAGTTCCGGTCGCCAGTTAACGACGCAGATGGATGCTGGGAGAAGCGCTGGCGGCTGCTGAGACAAGAGACAGACAGACAGACAGACAGACAGAGAGAGAGGACAGACAGACAGACAGAGAGACAGACAGACATGAAGTAACTCTCGCAGTACGATTATCCTACTGGGTGCGGATTGCGCTTTCTGAGGATCATGTGCTGGTATATCGTATGGAGTGGAGAAAGGCATGGGCGTAAAGCACGGGGGAGGTCGGCGGGGGACGGACCCCCCAATAATTAGTCAGGGGGGACAGAGTATCAATTATCCCCCCAAATGTTTTGTGCCTTATGGTGAAATCTGGTAAAATCACTCATTGTGGATGACTTTTTTGGCTCGTCAAGCAAGACTTTTGTGGGGATGAAAAAGGGTCTGACCTCTGACCTGACTTTATGAGCGATTTTATCCCCCCCCCCAATGTTGACGCCAGGTTTACGCCACTGGAGAAAGGTAAATGAATATGCTATGTCAGAACTTTGCATCATTTAGTGAAGACTCCCAAACAAGAGCACAGATGTTATAAATAAAGATGACGTCACAACATTTAATCAATTATTATATATCCACTTGATTAACTACTACTGCTATTTATTAGCATTCATTTAATAGTCATAAATATAAATATGTTTAATTGTATGTATAATTGATTAAATATAGCACATTGCTAGGGGAAGCAGATTTCCTTGCGCGTGTTTTATGACCAATTGCGAATCAATTGGCCAAAATGCCTTCTGTTCTCAGTGGACCCGGTGTAATTTGCCCTGTTTCTGTTTCGTGCCTAACCGTGCATTTCGCACCCTCCTGGAAGCGTTTCAGTGTCTATGAGTTGCCAGCACTTGGCACGAACTACCTGCAGGCCCCCATAACAGGTAACTTGGGTCAGACATACGTATTTATAATTAGGCCTATATAAAATTTTTTTACAGTATATATATATATATATATATATATATATATATATATATATATATATATACATGGCGGGGAGAGAGAGAGACAGACAGACAGAGACAGAGACAGAGACAGAGACAGAGACAAGGACAGAGATTACACTTAAGTGACGGCCAGCGTAAATAACAAGGCGTCATTCAGAGTGTTAATTTATCTATTAACTTAGCATTCGAGGCTGATCGTCATCCTCCAGTCGTACAAAGGAAGGCATGACAGAACTTCGTCTAAATCACGTTTTCTCCGTCAGCTGCGTTCCCTTGTCATCCGCGACGCATACTAATTAGTAATTACTCGTCCGTTCGCCAGGAGGCGTTTCGCTGACTCAGCAGCATCCACACGCACGGCGCTCCATACGTGACGGAAGCGATTGTGTCGTCGCCAGGGAGTGACAATTAGGCGACATTTCGACAGAGATGCTGTTGCCGCTGTCACGAGCACTTGCAGAGCGTTACAGAGATCAAGGCATCAGTGTATTGGGATTCTCTTTGGATTCTTTAATTGCTCGCCCTATTAATTTAACATGGCTTTAATTGGACGGTTTGAATGCTGAAGTTTTTCATTATTTGTTCATTTATTTATTTATATTCTCTATTATATATATATAATATATAATATAGGCCTATATTTATATCAGTGGCGGCTCTGCCGCTCTAGGATTTGGCAAGTGGGGGGGAGGGGCGTTGGGGTGGCAACTTCTAATCATGGGGGCCAACCATTTGTTGTTTAATGTATGTAGCATTAAGCATAGGGTCCCAATTGGGGGCACTGGGGGCCAGGCACTCAATAGGGGAGGCACGGGCCTCCCCGTGGCGCCACTGATATATATATATATATATATATATATATATATATATATATATATATATATATATTAGAGAGAGAGCGCACCATCGGCGTAGTATAGTAAAACTCTGACATCTGACCTTCCTCCTCCTCTTCTTCCTCCTCCTCCTCCTTCTCTCCTCCTCATTCGTTCCTGTTTATGGTTGCCATGGAAACACGATTTGACGCAGTTCTTTGTCTGTGGCTCCTCGTGATTAGCGCTTAAGCGGTTGGATCAACAGAGACCGAGAAATTCGACGGCGCATAATCGGTGAAATTAGAAGCTCTGCCTCCCCCCCGCCCTATAGGTCTTCGCTGCAACCGAGGGAAGGGGCGGAGTAGCGGAGAGGCTGGGAATGGGGGTTGGCCACCATCACCACCACACCCACCGCATCCATCGTAATCGCCGCCTGCCTCTAGTATCGGACGCCCTCAACTTGCTTGGCCTCAGCCCATGTGTATATATATAGCCTATACGTCGCGATTCTGGAAACGGCTTCGGTGGGCAAACAGTCGGCGGGGGGGAGGTAGGGAAAGTTCACGGAACCGAAGGAAGCCGAAGAAATCCGGAAAGAGACGGAATTACTCGACAGGAGAGAAAATGAAAGTCAAACACGCGCGGAACAACATTAAAAGTCGAAGATCAAAACCCATTTTTTTCTAAGAGCTTTGATCATAAGCTCTTATTTATGCACTGAAAAGGGACTACTTAATCGAAACGACAGGTCGTTGGACAGCAACTTAAAAGTGTCTCTTTCCAACTTCAGCATTGGCTCTATAGAGACCTCAAAGCAGTGACGTCTACCCCTCCTCGCCTAGGTTACGTGGAAAAGGATCAATGTCTGCAGCTAATAATAATAATAATAATAATAATAATAATAATAATAATAATAATAATAATAATAATAATAATAATAATAATAATAATTATTAATATTATTATTATTATTATTATTATTATTATTATTATTATTATTATTATTATTATTATTATTATTATTATTATTAAAGAGATGAAAAACAACAAAGCAGAAGGAGTGGACCACATACCAGCAGAAGCAATAAAGATACTAGGAGAGAATGCAACAAACGAACTGGTCGAAATCTGCCAACAAATCTATATGACAGGAGAATGGCCGAACGATTTTCTACAATCAATAATGATTCCGATTAAAAAAAGTAAATGCAATGGAATGCGAGGACCATAGAACTATCAGTCTATTATGCCATGCGGCGAAGATAATACTCAAGGTCATTACAAAAAGAGTACAAGCGAAAACAGATGTAATAGGATTCCTTGGAGAGGATCAGTTTGGGTTTCGGAAGGGAAAGGAACACGGGATGCAATCGGATGCTTAAGAATGCTAAGTGAGAGAAGACTTCAAAATGGAAAAATATCTATATATGCTTCGTGGATTACGAAAAAGCGTTTGACAGAGTAGACTGGAGGATTTTGATGAGAGCACTGAAAAGGGTGGGAGTGGATTGGAGAGACAGAAGACTGATAGCAAACCTATACCTTGGACAGTCAGTGAAGGTGAGAATAGAGGAGAACTGAGTGAATCGTGCATGATTGGCAGAGGAGTAAGGCAGGGATGTCCACTGTCACCGCTGCTGTTTAACATATACATCGAAGAATTAGTACAAGAGGCGATGGAAAATACAGATAAGGGAGTTAAAGTTGGAGGAGTACTACTAAAGGCGCTGCGCTTCAGAGACGATCAGGCCATGCTAGCAAGCAATCAAAAAGGGCTTCAGGAAGTAATGGATAAACTGATACAAGTGTCAGAAAATTATGGAATGAGAATCAATACAAAAAGACTAAAGTTATGGTAATAAGTAAAAAGAAGGAACGAGAGTGGAAATAAAGGTTTACGGACAGATCATAGAGCAAGTGAAGGAATTTAGCTATCTAGGAAGTCTGATAACAACCGATGCCAGATGCAATAAAGAGATAAGAAGACGTATAGCAATAGCAAAAGAAGCTTTTTACAAGAGAAAGGAGCTGATGCAAAGTAAACTAAAACTAAACCTAAAAAAGAGACTGGTAAAAACATTGATATGGAGTGTGGCGTTGTATGGGGCGGACTGCGGAGACGTGGACAATGAGAAAGGAAGATATAAAACGATTAGAGGCTTTTGAAATGTGGATTTGGAGGAAAATGCTAAAAGTAAAATACACAGAGCATAAGACAAACGAGGAAGTCATGAAGGAGATAGAAGAAGAAAGAAGCCTGATAGATACAATCCGGAAAAGGCAGAGAAATTGGATGGGACATGTCCTCCGGCATGACTCTTTACTAAGAACAATAATCGAAGGAAAAATAGAGGGAAAGAGAGTGAGAGGTAGACCGAGAAAGATGATGTTGGAGTGGATGATGAATAAAGGATATCAGGAACTCAAAGAAGAAGCAAGCAATCGATCGGAGTGGAATAACTGGATACCTGGACCTGTCGAGAGACAGAAACACTGATGATGATGATGATTATTATTATTATTATTATTATTATTATTGCTGTTGTTGTTGTTGTTGTTGTTATCATTATTATTATAGTTTATATACAATTTCAATACATTTTTATTCAGCCAAGTTTAGTTAGTCTCGTTTAGTTTATACGACAATTTATCTAGCGCAGTAACAAGTCGGAGGCTTAAGGCAGAAGCGCTTTACACATTGCACTTGTATGAGATGGTCTCATTGGTCACAGTTTTAGGTAGGGCATTCCAGAGCATGCCTGGGGATACCCGTGGGTTACGGATCTTTTCCCGAATTTCGCGGGGCAAAAGGGGGCTGGCGTGTCAGATTCCTTACCCCACCCCACCCCCATCCCACAAAAACTTTCTCACCAGATTTGCGCGAATCTGATAGGTGGTCTGGGGTCAGGTTGGGGGGCAGTTGCCCCCATTTGCTCCCCCCGTGGCGACGCTAATGCCTGTTTGACCCGCACCTGCTATCAGGAATAAATTCTGTCGGAAATACCTTTTTCGTCTGTTCACAGAACTATGTTCCATGCATATTAGACTTGGCCATCTGGCGATTAACAGTGGAGCTACCCTACGTTTCTGCTGACACCTAGCGAATGAACCTTATATATAGGCCTACAGCGTAATATAGGCCTACACACTTTCTTTCCTTCGTGCAGCGTAAACGAATTTTTGTTAGCTTTTTAAAAGTTGAAGAAACTTGACGAAACTGGTTTCGCATCCTATCAATGACCGCATGGAAGTGAAGTCATGAGAGCTTTGTGGAAGATGGAAAAATTTCCCAGAATTTTAGGCGCGAATAAGCAGAAAATTTAAGTTCTAAAGCAAAGGTCTGTCTGTCTGCCTCCTCTTTCTCTTTCTCTTTCTCTTTCTCTTTCTCTTTCTCTCTCTCTCTCTCTCTCTCTCTCTCTCTCTCTCTCTCTCTCTCTCTCTCTCTCTCTAAAATGCGTTGACTTTCTACTCCTTCTGTATAGTCTAAGTCTACTGTATAACATTTCCTTCCTGGAGCAAACTATAGTATGAAGATGTAAGAATAGGAATTGGGGGTAATGAGGAACACGGAAAACAACAATCCTTGAAATTCTGAGAAAACCATTTAATATAATCCAAACCTACAGACATACTGTACAAATAAATAAATAAATAAATAATATGTAGGCCTGCCTATGCACAAACTGGCACAAGCCTTTATAAGGAAGCGCATCAACTAAGTTCATGGTGTTTTTGTCCAGATAAATTGGTAAGCATACAAGCATCTGCAAGAAAATAATGTTTGATAAAATATAATTAATCCATGGTCCAGTGTTTTATCCATACTCCAGGTCTTTGGATGGAGAAGGGGAATTGACTTGGCTGGAGGGTGATGGACACCGGTTCAATGCAAAAATTTGTGTCAGTGCTGTGGGATTTTGGAATTTTTTGGGGTGGGGTGGGGGCCGTGCCGTGGGGGTGGGGATTCCCCATAATCAGGCCTGCATAAAACCCCGAATAATGCGGAACGAAAGCGATCACCGTCGTCAGCATCTTTTCCTCTTTCTTTCATTAGTTGGAAGTTAAGGTGACGTCACGAATCAAGCATTTCCAAATTCCAAAGGCATAGTTCTTTATTTTGCCGTTTTAGGTGGTGGGGTTATATAGGCTATAGTCATTCCAGTCCACTCTTCTGTGTCGTTTACCATGCATCGTCAGCTTGGTCGGCATAAAAGCATCTTAAAAGCCAATGCAGATATATATAGCGTGCTAGCGGCGGCGATAGACAGCGTTTCCTTAGAAGGGCTATTCACTCCTGCATGGCGTTTGGATGATTTCCACTGGACAGGTGGCACTGTGTAACTCCAGCGACGACGATAATATTCTCCATCTTCGCTTCGAGTGCAACGTTGGTTAATCTCAATTGTCTATTTTCTGCCTCCAAACGTTCACGCTCCTATATTTCATAAAAAGTTCTATATAAACGTTCACCTTATTAATATATATATATATATATATATATATATATATATATATATATATATATATATATATATATCGTTTGATTCCTGATAAAGAAATGTTCCACAACATAATTGTGGTAATAATAACATATACTCACTGTATAGTTTCATTTCGAAATTCCTAAAAAGTCTATGTTCTATGAATGGCAGCAATTTTGTCTGGAAAATTCAACAATTATTGCACTCAATTAGGCCTACTGAAGGTGGAACTAATTATTTCGAATATAACTGACTTCCTGAGTGGCTTTCGCCTTCAGCTTTTGCCTCTGTCTGTATCTCTTCGCTTCTTCTCTATTTCTTTTTCTCTTTCTTTCCAGTTTTTCTTCTTCAGCAGATATCTACATGGTACCATCGTCAACAGCAGATTTTTAGAAATCAACCATGCATATATAATGTCTGTATGTATTTGTTTGGGGCCTATATAATTTAGATATAGTTCTGAACATGGCAACATAAACCAAACATTTGTTTGCATTTAGATCTTTAGCTACCCCCTCACCTAAATTTTAGAGGCTAGACTAGGAAAGTGGAAAGATGGGGGTTGTACCCTCAATTTTTCATCCAAGTTTATTCCTATGCATGTGAGTCTACAAAAGACTTAGAAGTTATAAGTCTGACCTTGAAGAATCGAATTGTAATTAAAAATTAAATGCACGTTAGTTATAATTAATTTAATTATAATTAATTTAGTAATAATTAATTTAGTTGTCATACATTTAGCCATACCGTCATTGGAGCTTGGTACGGAGCTTGACTGGTTCCTGGAAAAGAATACGCATTTTCCATTTCCTGTGACCAGGATCCAGCGATCAGAGATGGAACACGACCATCAAAGAGGTCAACGTCATTTCCTTCCTCGTGTCCATCAAACAACTGCTTCAGTTCGTTCATGTCGATGGCATCCTCCAATTCAGAAAGTGTCGGAACGCTGTCTTGCTCGTTGAGCAGCGAAGGAATACGGGCGTCGAACGAAATGACATCCTCCATTGAAATTTCGTATGCATCCATAACTGTCGAGATGTCAAAACCATCCGGGGGCCGCTCGATTCCAAGAGCCTCGCTTCCGCCTCGTTGTTCCGCGGACTCATCCGCAAACAGTCTGTCTTCTGAACGTCCTTCCATTTGAGATTTTCTTTGCATTTATGTTCATTGGGTCCCAATTTATATAGGAAATGGTCGAGCTGATGTAGGGTCTATAAACCTGTTCAGATCCTGGAGAATTGAATCATATTGCATGACTGAGCTGACGTATTCATGTACATGTACTGCTTTAAGACTGCGAGGAAGAGGGACAGTTTGGAAAGACGAATTTTTGTATTATGTGATGCTCTGGAAAATTCGTCAGTCCACATTTCTCGGCTGCCACAGTTATAGCCTTCTAGGCCTAAGCGTCGTCTACAGGCTTTTGCTCAGGAATTTGCGTTCGGAGGGGGTGGTGTCTCAAAATTGTGTGTGGGGGGGGACCATCGTCTTCTTGGCCTTCCCGGAGGACGTGTTCGGCCCTCCATTGTTCCCTCCATTACGTTCAGAATAATTCTCTTCTCTTCCTAGTGACTGGGTCACTTGTGACTGTTGTGAACAAACACTTGAGGTGTTTGATCGTCGTGATCACATATATCGCTGTCAATCCCGATTCTGCTCATTATTTCTTCATTAGTGATTTTCATTCCCCACAGTGGCGTAGCGTGGTCTCGTGCCGCCCACGGCTCCTGGGGAAAATGCCGCCCCAAACTACTCCTATTATAACTGACAAGCAAAATAAAGAAAACGTCATCGCCGCTCAATTTGCCCCCCTTCGTGTGTGCCGCCCATCGCTCGAGCCATAGTAGCCATTGACACGCTACGCTACGCTACTTATTCCCCACCATTTCTGTAGAAGCTGTCGACTGTAGGCATCGCATTTCGAAAGCCAGAAGTCGCCTACAGGCAATCCTTGTGCAACGTCCGGCAGTGTTTATTCTAGGCCTGTTTTTTTTTTTTGGGGGGGGGGAAGGTGGAATTCCCCCAAAGTTTTAACATTCCCCCCAAAATGTATATGTTGGCTTGATGGATGGAAATTTCCGCCAAAAGCGTGGAGAGACAAATCTTGTCCCCTCAAACATTTCAAACTCCCCCCAATGTCAAGGTGGCTAGAATAAACACTGAGCGCCCGGCCTAAGGACAGCGATTAGGCCAAGTGTCTGTTTTATAGCATGCAATATAAAATATGTAGAGTATATTGTCGTAACGAGAGTAGCTGATACTGTTCAATGCATTTGCAGCCCAGCAGAAAGCTTCAGGAGTGGCAGGCGCCCCTAATAATTGGTTCGTATACGGCCCGGCGCGTCGCCACTGTTCCATGCTTGACGTCAGTGCAGTGGCGTGTAGAGAGTGGCCGACGCCCGGGTAAAGCCTTCTGCCGGTCTTGTTTAAATAGTATATGTATTATAATTATAGCTCAATTCTATGTAAAGAACAGTATAGTAGGTTGAAGTAGCTGACCATTTGTGCTAAAGACTTAACAGAGCGCCGCCTCAAAAATTTCACTTCGGAAATTTGGCGCCCCTCAAAAGCTTGCGCCCCCCTGCCTCGCGGAGCTCGCGGAGCTCGCGGAGCTCGCGGAGCTCGCGGAGCTCGCGGAGCTTGGAGCTCGCGGAGCTCGCGGAGCTCGCGGAGCTCGCGGAGCTCGCGGAGCTCGCGGAGCTCGCGGAGCTCGCGGAGCTCGCGGAGTGGGTCGCTCCGGCCCTGTGGGTTTCGACCGGGACCAACTTTGGAAAAATCTTAAGCAAAAAAACGTTATCACCCGATATAGTTTTTCCTGACAAGCAAAAAATGGTCGTCACCTCTTAAACCGTTACATTGTTTTAGCCAAGGGGAGAGTTTCAACCCCAAATTCGCGTCAAAAAATTACAAATGCATAGAAACTCATTAAAAATATGTTGTTTTCGGCAGCCATGGCAAGGGAGGTTTTAACCCTCAAACCTCCCCCTTGGCTACGCCACTGATCCAGGATCACTCGTCCATTGCAAATGCCAAATGCTCAATGGAGATTCGAGGAAGACTGAATAAAGGAGGATGATGAAGAGGAGGTGGTGCTGGTGGTGGTGGTGGAGGAGGAGGAGGAGGAGGAGTGAACACAATAGCGCTACTGAAACTATGGAAGAGTCATAATCTACAAAACAATGCAAAGATGGAATATTGTGGAAAGCAGTCGTTTGGCCATTTGTAACCGTTGCTCGGAAAGCTGCAGACCCCGAATAAAGAAGATGAGCAAAGCCTTTGAAAGGAAAGAATAATTACGATGATTTTGAGGTCTCATGGACAGCAAGAAGAACCAATGAGTGGAGGACACTATAAGGAGGGTAAGTAGGAGCGACAAGAAGTCTGCTGAACAACATTTAAACAGGCAAAAGTGTTGTGGACACATCATGAGAAAACAAGGCTATTGTCTAAAAAAGAACTATAATTATTCAAGGAACACGACTGAAGGTCACGTGGAAGACCGAGAACAGCAGATAACTAGCTATATATATTATATATATATAATGTATATATGCCAATTATATACAGGGTGGCGCAAAAAACCGGACTATATTAAATGCAAACCTAAATGTTACTATATATAGTCCGGTTTTTTAAACACCCTGTTTTTATAACGTTATATATATATATATAATTATATATATATATATATATATATATATATATATATATATATATATATATAATACATTTATTACATGTAGAATACAAATGATTCTGATGAGGTATTATAACGAAGAAGTCCGTTATGTGTGCTGTTCGTTTCGTAGATTGTTTATACAGTATTGAGTTTATATTGCCAATAGAATCATGAAGTTAAGGTGTATCCGTGAGGAAACAGTCTGTCACTGCCGGGGGCGCCAAATACGAAGTTGCAGGGGGCGCCGGATTGGCTAGCTCCGGCCCTGCGGCCTCCCACTTGCCAAATCCTGGAGCCGCCACTGTTCATGACCAGTGAACTTTGAACTCTTACCAGGGATATTTTTACACCCCTAACACCCTCAACACCCCCCAATTTGAGGTCGACACCCCCGAAAATTTGTGAATGTGACAATGGTATGCATAAAATGCATATTAATTAGCCCAGGACACCCCCTCCCCATGGAGAAGGACACCCCCAACTTGTATCCTCTGATGACCTTTTTTCTTTTGCTTGTCAGACTTTTTTGAGAGTTGATAACGTTTTTTTGCTTGTCAGACTTTTGGGGGGGGGGAACTTGCAAACTCCGACACCGCCCCGCAGATTTTCCCGACACCTCCGCCCCAAATTCACAACCCTACAAGGCTACAATCCTAGAAAATAACCACACCTCCAGTTTTTCCCGACACCCCCAAATTCACAATCCTATAAATAACCCTGACTCTTACTCTCTGTTTCCATTGGTATGCTTGTCTTATTCTGTGCAATTGGATGCTTCCTACTTGGGTTAACCGTTGGAAGTAAGTAAGGTAGGGGCCTAGAGGAGTATAGGACAAGACATTTACATTGGGGCGTCTTCAAGGCCATGCAGAGAATAGCGTACTTGACTCGTAGAAACAGAAATAGTAAGAATTTAAGCGTTTATTTGTATAGCGCTTTTACTACGATGTTCCAACGACCAGTGGCGGTTTTAGGGTGGAACTGGGGGCTGTAGATCCCCCAGATTTCAGCTTTGCCCCGGTCCTCGGATCCCCGTAATAATAGTAGACGACCTTTGTTGGCTTTGCTCGTCATGTATTTTCAGTTGTTTACCGGTGACGCAATATGCATGGTGGACGACCTTTTCCACTCGTCAGACTTTTCCAGTCATTGACTAGGGGGCATAGCTACCCCCGTTTTCCACGGCTACAACCGCCACTGAATGCGAGAGTCAATTAGGCTACCCTGCGTCCCAGTAGCGTAGGCATATATAGGCGCCTATAATTACTGCAGAATGCTAGAAAGCCAATAGAATTACAGTATAGAGGATGGTCCAGACAACATTGGTCAGCGAATCTCAAGGCCACAGCGGAAGGCCAACGATGATGGCGGGCTGTTTAATTAGCCTATTAGCCTATTAGGCTGTCTTTGCAGGTGATTCGTAGACTAATGTCCAACTTTTTCCCGTGGGAAAGTGAGACCGAGAACGATACCGGGTTTCTTTGAAGCCTACCGATTTCGGCGGTCTTACCCTCCCTCCCTCCCTCGGAGAGTCGGAGTCCCTCCTCCTCCTCGAAGAAACCGAAAAAGAAAAGTTCTTCGTAGTCGAACAGCATAGATGCGTTGTGAAGATGGACAGTTCGGACAGTGGGGAGCCAGCGCAGAGTCCGCGGCGCGACTTCGAAACGGACGTCCGTCCCGAACTCGTCCTCGAGGACAAGCAGGACAGAGACGCCCTCGTGCAACTGCTCCGTCGACCTTCGCTGTACACCGTCAGGGACTGCCCATGCTCTCCTCGTCCGCCGCCGTCGAGCGATGCGTCTGCGGCGGATGGGGCCGAAGTCCCGACTGGCCCCCCTTGGGAAGGACAGGGAGGAGTCGATGATTCCACTGGAACCGCAGGAAACGACTTGAACGCAACGCTCGAAAAAACAGGTACAAACGTTACTTAATTATGTGCATTAGTTGTAATATTTAGAGGTATAGTGGTTTGCCACATATATTTAGTGCCATTTACAAATAAGGGGCTATCCATTAATTACGTCAACAATATAGGGGTAGGGGTTTCACAAAGTTTGGCAGTTGTTGACAGGTGGAGGGGTGTCAGGAGAAGTTGACGCCAAAAATGTCATTTTTTGCAAATAATCCAAAATAGGAAATATCGTGGAATACTATTTATTGCAATGGTAAATGCCTGACAAGAAAAAAAGGTCACCACGACCACATTTTGGCACTTGATTAGCAGGAAAAAGGAAAATAAGGTCATCACCACAAAAACTAACAACCTTTTAAACTTTTCAGGGGGACCCGTCACCGATCTTAAGGGGGTGGGTCAAAAGTTTTTGACATAATTATAGGGGTCACTCAAAGTTTGACAGTTGTTGACAAGAGGGAGGGGTCAAAAATTGCCCAAAAATTATTGACGTAATTAATGGACAGCCCCTAATCATTATTATTTGTTTTAGTCAATTATTATTATTATTATTATTATTATTATTATTATTATTATTATTATTATTATTATTATTATTATTATTTTTATTATTATTATTATTATTATTATTATTATTATTATTATGTTGTTGTTGTTGTTGTAGTTTGTAGTAATAGTAGTAGTAGTAGTAGTTGTTGTTATTATTATTATTATTATTATTATATTATTATTATTTTGTTGTTGTAGTTTGTAGTAATAGTAGTAGTAGTTGTTGTTATTATTATTATTATTATTATTATTATTATTATTATCAAATTAAGCATAACCTATCATGCAGGTGATGAATTCTGATAATTTTGAAATTGTTTTGTAGAAAGTCAGGTGACTGACTTGCCAGTAGGTAGTGTCAAAGGGTCAGCGGTGACTGGCAGAAGACACCAGAGGTACGATCCGATCTCGATCAGGGAACTGGAGCGCCATTTCAGACAGAATCCTTATCCAAGTCGAGAAGAGATCTCGTGCCTGGAACTGGTCACCGCACTTGAGCATCAGAAAATCAGGGTGAGTATCGGAGTTGACGAAAGTTGCCTGCATTGTTACGGTTACTGGTAATTCATGGGTTAAGCAAGAAGTTTGCTTTGTTGCCCAAACTTTTTGACAGCAGTTAGCCTATAATTTGCTGAAGATTATTTTTTGGGAATATTATCAGAATATCCTAGACTGATGCTGCTCTTTATGATTGAGGATTGTGGTTTTAATTCATTTCATCACTCTTCTGAATTTTTGCATATCTATAGCCTACTGTAGCACTAGTCCTTGCATTGTCCAATTTCAAACAGGGTATCAATTTTATAATATTTTGGTGGTCTATAAAACCTGTAATAGAAGAAACCAGCTCTCTTAAGCGCCATCTTATCTCTCGATTGATTTTTTAGACATTTGACAGAGAATAGATTTCTGAAAGACTTTGTATAGTGTCGTTTCAAATGGCTCATTATTTTTCGTGGCATTTCGAAAGCTCTAGAAAAAAATTGATGACAGAATATATTGACAATTCTAGTACGGTTTGACACAACAAAGATGGGGACACAAGAATATGTGGTTTTAATTTGTTTCATCACTCTTCTGAAATATTGGCCATGTTGGCCCACCCAATATTTGGCTTGTGGCGCCCTCGATGGTTGCTACACTTGGTGAGGTCATGGTGTGACCTGTGGGTTTTGTTGCAGGTCTGGTTCCAGAACAGACGAGCCAGAGAGCGAAGGCTCTTGCGCAGAGTTGGACATTCGCCAGACTTCCACAGGTCACAAAGTTGGACAACTTCTGGACACACCGTGCATCACCTCCCAACATCCTCCTCTTTGTCGTCGTCTTGTGGAGTTTCCAGTTGCACGAGTTTCCATGGAACACCGATTTTAAGAGGTTTGCTGGACCCAGATTACAAAGCTGTTTCTTCTGTTTCTTATCTCCCAGATTATTGTATCGGTACTACGTCATCAAAATTTGGCCAGTATCCAAAACATTCTCTGCATCTTCAAAGTCCTATATCTGGTCACAACTGTGCTCCGTATCATCCGAATCTGTACGGCGCAACGGCAGATCCACCTGTGTGGGAAAGACGCACAACCTATGCTGCTGGCGGCTGTGGTTATTACAAGGACCATTCGTGGCATAGATCTCCGTACGCTGATGGCAGATTGTACGAATGCGCAACGACGCGCCCAGATTCATCCTACTGGGATGCCATGTCGTTTAACTGGAGTCACATGGAGGGTCCCCATTCTACCTGTACTGCTGGACTTTCATCAAGGAATATGTCAACGTGTAGAGTAATTGCAGGTTATGTTCCCCCCGAAGAATCTGGATATGATTATGACATGCCATTCGGTTGTCCGGTGGTCAATTGGAACTACGTAGCTGGAACAACAGAGCTAACTTGGAATACCAGCAACGGTATAACCAATGGAAAGCATGATGCTGATGGAAAACCGGGTGAATTGGTCAACTGGAATGCTGTTTCAGGGGGCAGCCATTTTGTTGCCGTAGGAGAGGAACGTCTGGCTCTGGCTTTTTTCAATGATCACCAGCAGCCAAATTGGTGTGCTCTGTATCATTATAGAGATGTTGAGAATACAGGATCATCAATCAACGAGACCGAAAAAGGTTCTTCTCAGGTTGTCCGTGAGACCGATGTTCTTCAGATTTTGTTGGAAAAAGAGAAAGAGGAAGTGGGAGTCTCTACACGAACCGTAAAAGCAGAACCAGACTCGACCATGAACCATTATATCGACAACTGCAGCAACAGGCAGGATTGTCGAGAAGACTGTGTTCCTTTTGCGTCCCAACCTGTGCCGAACTGTCAGACAGAAGATTTCAACCAGCCTTTTGAAACTGTTGGTCAAGATGGCTCCAGCATCTGGCATTGCCCTGCATCACATATTTCTAGCATGAAACCATACAGAAATTTCCAAACGATTTCAGAAGTTCAGGGAGTTTATCAGACAGAATATCGTCGGGACGGAGGAAACTTTCCAGGATTTCTTCCCATCGTTGCCGATGTGCACCAGAATGATTTACTCCAAGTTGTGCAGAATACATCAAGGATTGCTCGATTGCAAGATCCCCTTCAGATGGTTCACGATCATCGTTGGAATAGTAGTTCCTCGAGTTCCTGCTTGACGAATTGGCATCGCCTTGGAAACGGGAACCTTCCGTTGGATGTACAGAGCAACAGACCCATCGTCCACTCCGAATCAGGTTTACGTACGGACAGAGCCTTGTTGCCTCAGTCTTCCATGCACCAGGATATACTGGTGCACGGTTTTCCAGCGCATGAATGGAACTGGACGTATCCGACATCGAGGTTTCAAGGCTACCCAATGAATCCTTCAGGTTCAAGTTACGTACAAAATCAAAACACGTGGAACCAGCAACATCTTTCAAATGGCATAGGATTTCAGTCTTCCAGTTTGGCTGCCGTGAATCGGTTGTCAGATGTTGGTTCGTCTAGCGGTCGACTTGCCGAGGCGGCCGGGTGCGACCATTTTGTCGAGCTGGCGGCACAAGGTCAAAAAATCACAACGGACGATGTTATCGATTGTGACAGGAGTGACTCGACATCCGTAGATTCTAGTGATATGAATTCCTCTTCTGCATCACAACTTTAGTCGCATGAGGTTTCTAGAAAAACAAGCGAGAATTAACTTTCCACAATCTCTGTGTCTGTGATCTCTTCTTGTTTGTGATCAAATCTTATTTTTCTCATATCTTACTGACTAGCATTGTTTATTTTTCTCAAATTATGTATGTATGTATGTTTTTCATTTTCATGCAACTATACTGCACGTGTGAACCAAATAGCCTAATTGGAGTCGAGTGTTATGCTGATTTGATTGAGCTGTTTGTATTAATTTTTATGCCTTTGCAAATATGTGAAGAAGTTTATAAAAACGTTCCATTTGTTTCCTTTTTGTTAGTTTATTGCATTGAAGAATTTTGTCAATTTTTGCAAAACCTGTAATTTTGTAAAATAATTTGAAGGAAGGCCTATTGTAATAATTTTTTCAAATTGTATATTTGACTGTTTTGCAAATAATTATTGATCAGTTAAACATTGAATGCACTTTAGACATTACAGGAATGTTCACTTTACCTGTTGGGTGAGGATGAGGGCTATGCTAAGAGTGGGTCAAGAATTTTGGACTTCAGTTTTCCATTTGGAGGGAGAAAATTGTGGGAAGGGTGCAGTCTGACACCTGGCACTTTTTCAAAGGATAATTTGAAAATTGCACCATTACCAAAATATTGATAAAAATGTTGTTGTTTATAAGTTTCACGATCATGAGTAAGCAAGTCTGTGCATTCAAAGAGAATGTCTTTTGCATCGAATATGGTAATTTGAATTTTCAGTTCGTGCTTGATTTCTTAGTAATGTTACTATTTGTGATTCTTGCAGCATTTGAAAATAATTGATTAACGTCATTTGGGACAAGTTGTTTATCCTAGTTCTAATTTGTTTTGTTGTTGTTGTTGAATGATTCCTATATTTGGTATTAACAATGAATAAAGTGATCAAAGAAGTTGTAGTTGTTTCTCTCCAACCTGTTTCTTAATCAGTTCATGTTTTGTCCTCTGGTTCCATCATACTGTTTTGTTGTAGAAAAAACTTTCTATTGGAACTTCCGCTTTGTTAGTGATTTGTAAGTCCCAATTAAATCTCGTTCTCCTTTTTTTCAAAATTGCAAATTCACAGCGTTCAAGCCTTTCTTCATACTCCGATCATTATTTCCCTCTGTTGTACAGCAATCTTTCTAACGTCTATGTCTTAAAAACCTAAAACCTTAATTTTATTTCTAAAAACCTATGGTATCTTCAGTCCTGGAACAAAATGAATGTCTCGTCTGTTAATTTCTCCACTCTGTCATTGTGCCGCCTATGCATTTTTTAGAAACATCGAGCGTCAACACTTAGCCGACAGAATATTCTCGACAAGACATGTGCAGACGCTGAGTTCCGGTTCCGGTCGTCGAATTATAATATTAATATACGAGAGTGTTCTAGAAATTTCATTGAGTGGAAGAACGCGACGTTAATAAGTAGGTAGGCGGACCACCGTCGGCAGGTCGTCGGATAGTCGTCGATTCTTCTACGAGACCGTTGTGGATTAAAGACGGCGAAATGGCCAAATGGGGAGAGGGAGACCCCCGCTGGATCGTCGAAGAGAGAGCGGACGCTACTAATGTCAACAACTGGCATTGGTACGCCGAACAATCTAGACTTGATTTCAACGTATCCGGGGTTTCAACTTTTTTCTCGGACTTTGAGATGATGGTTCTTTCTTGTGGCTACGGTTTATTATAGCGCCGCGCTAGTAATACGTTGAGTTTTAGCTGATAAGACTGCGACAATAGGACTTTATGTTTATGATGCTTCTAGAAGGCTAGAAGACTGAAGTTGCTTTATGATTGCGTGGTGATGTCTTCTTTAAAAATAGACCAGAACCCAAATGAAATAACGGTAGTGTGTGTGTGTGTGTGTGTGTGTGTGTGTGTGTGTGTGTGTGTGTAATAATGGAGCAAAATGTCTGTTGTCCAAAGATTTCTGGCCTAATCCCTCAACCAAAAGAATGCCTGCTCAGTCTAAAAATTGAGACAGGAAGCATATTTGTTTGCCGGCATCAGGCTGAAAAGAAAGCATCACTGCCAGTTGGATTATATAGTTGCATTTTAGAATTTCTGTGCCATGGGACAGGTCACTACATATTGGGTCAGACCATTGACCATTTAACAGTGGCCACACCAAACTCAAATTTCAGTTAGTTTGCTTGTATTGTAAATTTCATCGGCCGTGTCCGTGAGTTTTGATTCAGTTGTGATTGGATCATTTAGGACAGAAAAAAATGCCACTCCATGGTCAAAAGATAAATTAAAGAGTCTTCTAGAAGGTCTGGTGATCGAAGATGATCGATGTAAGTACGATCTGTTAAGTGATCAAAGATGATCAGTGTTAAAACATTGTATGACATTTTCAGTTTCTGTGCACATTTTGTCAGCCATAGTGTTTATGTTTAACTGTTTTTTGGATATTGGATTATCATTTGGCTCTTTTATAAATTTATAATTATTTTTGTTTACAGATGTGAGTTTGAATATGTTTTTTGAAAAGGCAGGGTTGTTTTTGTTCAAGTTCCTATTGTGTGATATGAATTGTTGCTAAAGAACTTCCAATCCTCAATGTTAAATATCAAGTGGAACTTGATAATTTAGCATTGAGGATTGGAGGTTCTTTGATTTTGAGAAGAATATTTCTTTCATGAATATTTATGTTTGCTTTGGGATGAAATTTTAGCGGTGGGGAATCCCCATCATTGCGTTTCATAAATATTCATGAGTTGAACAGATTAGTGATGCAACTGACAAATTCTTTGCATATTAAACATTAACTGTATCCAGTTTCTCTCAATAATGTTGAAACTTTTGAGAAGAAATGTTTTTTCATTAACACGGGAATGTTTTCAGATTTCTGTTAACGCTGGAATATGATATTTTCAGATTTCTGTGAAATCAAAGAATTAACTAAAATCGAGGGTGAGGCTTCGGCAAACAATCGAAAAGCGAAACTATTCTTTTTCTACGAATGGGAAATAACAGGAAAATGGAAAGGTAGCGAACGTTAGGTTTCATTTTTTTTCATAACCTTTTTAGACAAACTTCCAACAGACTGAATGACTACCTTTGTCTTGTTTAGAAAGGAACTGACTGAGATAGGATGGCAAATGTATGTCTGCTAAGAATCTTGACTCACTGTTGTTTGCCTTTCATAAGTTTCTTGCTAATTGGTCCCATTTTAATACTATTTACTATTACTACCCTCAAAGCCCCATTATACAAAAGCCCCATGTACATATGGGACTTTTGCATATGGGACTTTGATGGTAGAGTATTTTACACATTTCTACTATGAATTCCTGTGAATATATGTCGTCTGTTTCAAGTTACTAGGATCCCATCTTTGCGGTGTCTTGAAGTTAAAGCGATGCAAACGATATTTTCCGATGCAACATTTTATGGCGTGCTAACAAGTCTTATTTCTTTTGTTTTGCTGCCAGGTCGGGCAAAGGCCAACGAAAAGGGTTGCAAGGGCGAAATCGAAATTCCGAATTTGAGTGAAGAGAACAGCCCGGACGAGGTTGACATCACCGTCACGCTGGATGACAAGCACTCCGATGGGACGGACGTTAAGGAATTCCTTCGGACCAAAGGACTTAAGACTATCCGAGAACAACTTTCAAAGTACATCAAAGAGCTGAAAGAAGGTGCTTAGCTTAATAAATAATAATTAATTAATAATCAATAAATAAATTAATTATTAATTAATTAATAAAATGTGGATTTACCTTTGTTGTGATATTTTAAGGTTTTGTATGTTTTGTTAAGATCTCTTGAAACTTTTAACGCCATTAATACCTGTTTATTTTGATCTTGTCTATGTTTTTTTGACAGAATTTGCCCAAGGAATGATTCTGCCCGCTAAGGACGGTGCACCCGAAGTGACTGCTCCACCTTCCACTTGCGACAGGGTAAGTAAATAAGCTTAATTCTAAATTAACCCCTTAACTGGGTGCCCCGAGTAACGCGCGTCCATTTTACATTGGGTTACGAATAGTTGCCCAGTTAAGGAGTTAAGTCTAAACATTATCATCAGAACTGCCTTTCAAGCCATGTTGACTTTCCAATGTTTTAAAACGTTAATCAATTAATCAGTCAACTTCTATTCCACTGCTATCATAATGCCAAGAGCGTCGGCCGATGGCACACCAAATCCAATCCAAACTGGAGCCAGGTGAAGCCAGTAAGGTCGGTCAGATCAGTGGGGGGAGCAGTCTATGGGGATTGGCCCCAGGGATAATAGGACACTCAAAGAATTGAGCAGGCAAGAATTTTATCTGAATTTACAGGAAATTTAATAACATTTCATGCAATTAATCTCGTAACCAGGGGTGTAGCGACGGGTGGGGGGGCGGGTATATCAGTGTATGCTGTATATACCCTTGCACCCAAAGAAGAATCAGGCTACCTTAAAATTTTTATTGTGTTTTTTTAAGATTTTCAAAGTTTTTAGAGATTTACACCCCCTTCCCAAATCACGTCCCGCCCAATCAAAGTCCTGGCTACGCCCCTGCTAGTAACCCAATTGATATTTTTGTTTCATGTCGAGGTTTCTTAATGATGTTTCAGAACTCTGCTAAGAATCTGATCAACCAGCCGATATCGATGGCAAATAACAAGGCCGTTGGTGTGAAAATCCCGTGCGTGACTCTAACGGAAGTCGAAGAGTTCAAGTGTGCCGTCGGCGAGCTCTTTCGAGCCTTGACAGAGAGAGACGTCAGTGTAGTATTAGATATTCCAATTCTTATAGTGGTTTTTTAATTAGAGCATTGCCAAGTATCATTATGAGTGGAAATACAAATTCATTTAACCCCTTAACTGGGGATCCCGGATATATCCGTCCATTTTACATTGAGTTACAGTTAAATACACGGTTAAGGGGTTAATGTCAAACTTTTAATGCAACCATGTTCCTGGCAACCTTCGTTGCTGTGTTTATGAGTTGATGCCAGAGCTGCCTAATACAGTGCTGCTTGAAGAGTACCTTGAGTATGACATGAATCGGGTTTTACTGTTTTGGCATTTTAAATTTTTTTTAGCAGTTTTAGATACCAAGACCATTTTCAATAATAGATACAATATGCCATTTCTACTATACAAATATTATTTCACAGTGTCAAAAGCTGAGAAGTTACCATACAATTACAGTACAATTCAAATTATACTATAGCAGCTAGCATTCCTTCTAATGTGTTTAATTCTTTGCCATTTTATCAGATCTGTGTCTCTTGTAAGACATGACATTTAGATGAAAACAAAAATAAGAATTCTCAACACTTGTGTAATACCAATACTAATTTATGGATGTGAATCTTGGACCATAGAAAAAGATTTGGAGAGAAAAAATAATAGCAACAGAAAGTTAGTGGCTTAGAAGGATACTAAGGATTGGATACAGAGAACATATAACAAATGAAGAAGTTAGAGAGAGAACACTGCAACCGAGCATCGTGGAAGTTATCAGAAAGAGAAGAATGAAATGGAATGGACACATACTCAGAATGGAAGAAATAAGAAACCCAAAATGAATGTTCCACTACAAACCGGAGGGGAGAAGATATAAAGGAAGACCGAAAAGACAATGGGTGGATGGATTGGAAGAGGATCTGCACATGGCAGGGTCGATACTCAATGGAAAAACCACTGGAAGACACTGAATGACCTTGGAAGAAATAGCAAAGGACAGAGAACTTTGGAGAGATGTCATGGAGAAGTCGATGGCTGGACACAGCTGGAGGACAAAGACCTGACCTGGCCTCTTTCTCATATAATGGTCTTTATGCGATTTCTTTGTTAGATGGTGCGGGCGTTTACGCATGGGGACGCTTTGGTGGAGAATTTTAAGGGTGGACGGTTCTCCTTGTTTGGAGGAAACGTCTCTGGTGAATTTACCGAGCTTGTAAGTATCTGATGTAATTTTTTATGCTTGGAAATTTGATTACCGTACCGTACTATCATCGGTGACATTTTGCTTTTATTGCCGTGCTTATATTTGCTTGTTTTATTTCACTATTGTTTCTATTAGGTTCTGTCTGAGATAGGTTAATAAAGTTTATCCATAGTTAGATAATAGTGAAATAATTTGTTTAGCTACTAGGTGGTGTTAGCATTCGTATTTGGTTCTGAAAATTGAATCATGCTTTTTTCTGCAATTATGTTACAAGTCTGCCTGTTACTGTCATGGAGCTATAGAAATGCATGAATTGCAGTAGCCATCATTTATAATGTTCATGTTTTAGTTTCATGTAGTAGTAAAATTTCATGTAGTGGTAACATTTTTGCTATTATTATTATTGTTATTATTATTATTATTATTATTATTATTATTATAATCATAGTGGTTTTCACTCCAAAACCACTTGAAATCACATTGTTATTATTATTATTATTATTATTATTCGACGATTTGTGAAGCGCCGTAACATGGCCATCGGCCAAAACCAAAAGCGCTGTACAGTCAAACAGTCAACTATACGATATGGTAAACAAATACGTTTTCAGCTCTTTAGCAAACGTTTCAGGTGAAGTAATCCCGACCAGCGCATCAGGGAGCGCGTTCCACAGACGTGGGTTGCCGCGAGTCATAGAACGCTCGCCAAACTTCGGAGTCCTGGCCGGAGGAGGAACGTACAGCCGGTGGCGGTTGCTGGATCTCAGCTGGAGACGGCACCCGTCGTCGTTTGTCGTCGTACTAGGCATGCCAAATGTCGGGACAGGCTGGGTCCCGAAGAGCACGAAAAGTTAACCAACACCGCTTGTATACTATACGCTCCGGGACCCGAAGCCAATGGAGCTTGTCCTTTAGCGCAGGTGTCACATGATCGTGCCACCTCAAGCCGAAAATAATCCGGGCCGAGGCGTTGATGACTGCCTGAAGCCTACTGAGCTGGTTCCCAGGTAGTCCGAGAAGAAGACTGTTGCTGTAGTCCAGTCTTGAGAGTACCAGAGCACGGACAAGCTGAATGGCGGCCGGTATTGTTATGTAACGACGAACTGCCCGAATTTGCCGGAGTTGGAAGTAGCAAGAGCGAGTCACGGCGGTAAGATGCCCGACGAGGGTCAGCGAGGAGTCGATGAGCACCCCCAGGAGGCGAAGCTCGTTGGATGGAGCCACTTCTTTGCCACCTATCTCGAACGGTGTTGGGTCAATAAGGTGGCCCCTCCTCGGGGTGCTCAGCCACAGCAGCTCCGTCTTGTCAGGGTTGAGGGCGAGACGGTTCGATGCCATCCATTCCGCCACCTCGAGCACACAGTCCTGGACCCGAGTTCGCAGCTCGCCAGTCTCGCCTGGGGGGCAGGCGGAGTATTATTGATGATGATGATGATGATGATGATGATGATGATGATGATGATGATGAATGATGGTGGTGGTGGTGATGATGATGATGAGGATGATGATGATGATGACAATAATAATAATATTATTATTATTATTGCATTTTGCTATTTTCACGAATGTCAACACATTTAAGTATACGAGTCACATGTCTTTGTTCTGAAACGCCTCTCGTGTGATTATCGTTGTAGGATATACTGTTTTTTTTTTAGTTGTAAGGTGTCCTAGTAGTGCTTGTACGATATGCCTCCATAATCAGTTCATTATTATTATTATTATTATTATTATTATTATTATTATTATTGCAGGTTTCAGATGAGAGGATAGGAATGCGCTGGCGCAACAAAGGCTGGCCGGACGAACACTATTCTAACGTTACGCTTGAATTTAGGCAGAAGGACGACTGCACGGAACTGCGCCTGACCCAGACTGGAATTCCAAGCAGAGAGTACGACAAGACGAAGGAAGGCTGGAAGAATCACTACTGGAGAAGCATTAAACAGACGTTCGGATTCGGCGCGATGCTGTTTTGATATTGAAGTCGTGGCTGCGACATTTTTCATGCGAACGAACTTTTAGGCTCTTATTTGTGTGACTCGAGTCGAGGTTGACTTTCCGCGACGTGCGTAGATTTTTTCGAAGTTATGCGTGCAGATTTTCTGTTCTAGTTTGTTTGCATTGTAAGCGGAAAAGATGAACTGCCATGTTAACGCGTATAGCTACTGTGCTGCATTTGGTTGAATTCAGTAGATGGATGTCTTTGTTTCCACGTGGTTACACAACAGAATACAGTTGTTAACCCGTAGCTATTTGATGCACAATTAAAAACAAATTGGAATATGGATTTTTTTGTGGTAATTTTTCAGGGAAGCTATGTTTAAGTTTAGTTTTTAGTGAAATCTGTTGTGTGTTTGTTTCTATAAGTTATATGGGTGGGTGGTTGGTGAATCTGCCATCCTTTGGGATAGCTTATGAGCTTTTTTGACAAATTAGGCAGGAAAATGATAAGGTGTTTACACTGTATTATGACAGATTTTATGGCATGTTCACCTAACAGAAGTCATGTTTGCAATTTCATTGGATTAATTGGGTAACCTGAATTGTCACTTAATTGTTCTTGACCAATGGGCAGAAATGAGTGGATCAGTGCTGGGATTTGATAAATAATTGAGACGGTCTTATTAGCTCCAGACAGTCTATAATTTTGCTCACTTTTTGGACTAGGTCGATATCATTGGCTTTTAAGCTGCGGATATAAAATTGCTTCTTTCACCAACTATGTGTTATAAGTGCTCGTGGCAATTTGGCTCTGAAACCTGTGAAGTCTGTGCGACTGACAAATTTTGATTTAGTCACGAGATACCTACATGTGTGGAGAAAATGTCTCGCTACTGTAGTGCTGAGGGATATCAGAATATTTTTCTAAGAATAAGGTCTAAATGGGTTCAGTAGGGTCTGCCACGTGTGAGAACCACTGATTTGGGCAACGTTTAAAAAATCGTTTCCCTACCTGCAAGCGTCTTTGTGAGATAAAATGAGAATTTAAAACCGAGATTAATGTGAAGAGTTAGCCTTTTGGACTGTTAAACGATGGCCTGATAAATTGCGCAAGATCAATCGTTATCGGCCAAAAGTGACGTCACGGTCGAAATACAACAAAGATGGCGGACGACGACGGAGACTTTGTTGTCTTGTCTAACGGGCGATTGTTATTGTTCGTCGACAACCGTTTCTCTCCGTAGACAGAAGGGAGAGTCCTCCATCTCTCGTCGGTTGTCCGGCCGCTGATAAGCCGTCGACCGATGGGCGGAAGACAGAGCACGGCGACGACGGCGCCCGGAGGGACCGGGTCGACGGCGACCGTCTCTGGACCCCAGGGCGGCGGCAGCGGCGGACGGGGGCCCGCGACGGGGTCTTCGGCGGCGGCCGACGTATTGCAGTTCAGCCACGGTCATCATCACCACCATCATCACACCGCCGCCCCTGGTGCGAGTACTGGAGGCTCTTCTTCTAGTCAGTCGCATAGACAGCGCGGGGGCAGCACCAGCGCCGCCGCCGCCGCC
The DNA here is from genome assembly GCA_018105865.1 of Metaphire vulgaris. Lineage (NCBI taxonomy): Eukaryota > Metazoa > Annelida > Clitellata > Crassiclitellata > Megascolecidae > Metaphire > Metaphire vulgaris. The sequence goes on from CM030840.1 coordinate 17,291,270, forward strand.
CATCATCGGGGCTTTCCAATCGGTATTCCGGCGAGTAATGGGGGCGCCGCTGTTGGAGGGGCCCTGGGCTCGCCGGGGTCCGACGACAGCACCCCGGACGACGATCCGATGAGCCGAGGGATTCTTGGGTCGGCGATTCCTGTACATCTATTTTCGTTTCGTGGTGAGAAGTTTTGGGTTTTACTGTAGTTCCGGCTTTTAACTGTTCAAAAGCCTTTTAGCGCCTTAATAACAGTTTTAGAAGTTTCCCACATAAATTTGGCCTGTTTTAAGAAACAGCAGCCCGAATGTGAAGGCATCGTCTACGACCAGTGATGTTCTTATATGCATGTTTTTAAGTGCAGCCCCATTGCGGTATCCGTCTGTATGTCATTTGTTTGCCATGAAAAGGTCTTATTTTGTCACCTGTATTCATGTATTTGTGTAAGTTCTAATTTTGAACTTTTTAATGGGTTTTACTGTACTGGATGTTGGGAAGGTGCAAACGACAGCAAAGTTTCACTAAATAAGGAAGACTGTCCATGAAAACTTGAGCCATGGACCTGCAGTAGATCTGACCTGATTTTGAAAAAAGGATTTATAATTCCATTGTTGATTCAATAATTATCTGATAAGCTTTGAAATGCTACCTGGTGCTTTATTTGCCCATCATTTAGGGCTGATATGAAGATGTAACATTTCCCAGAGTTTCTGGACTCTTTAGACATGAATTTTGATTTAGATCTTTGTTTTAGATATAAAATGTCCAGTCTGTAGCAAGTTGGTTCCACCTGATGATGTCGAGTGTCATTTTGTAATGTGCCTAACAAGACCAAGGATCAATTATAATGGTACAGTGTTATCTTTTATCTGTCATATCAGTTGCACGTGTCTTTTGGTCTGTTGAAGTATGACTGCTCATCCGTACCGCTGTGTTTTAAATGCTAGATGAAAGTACCGGAGTTTTCTTGTAATTCTAAAATTTTAAATATTTTTACTAACTTATGGGCAAAGACATATTAGCTCCAAAATTAGCTTTTGCGGTACATTAAAACCAGCTTTGATTTTAAGTTCTTCATAGTTTGATCTTCTCTATTCTAAGGCCATTTGCATGCATAGAAGGATGGAAATGTTTTGATATTGGATGGAATGTGTAAAATTTGCAATTGTTTTGCATTCAGCAGGCATTCCACAAGGGGCCCGTGCCCCCTATTGAATGCCTGACCTCCATTGTCCCCCACCCCGATTGAAAGTGATATTCTTTCTTTATGTACTGATTTATGAAAAATAGTTGGCCCCATGCTCAGAAGTTGCCACCCCACTTGCCAAATGGCCTCTCCACTTGTCAAATCCTGGAGCCGCCACTGCCTATAACTTTTCTGTCAGTGACCTTGCTGTCCGTGACCTTCTTGTCAATGACCTTGCTGCCTGTGACCTTGCTATGTTTGGGTTGTGGCTAAGGACTTGTAGTTATTTTATGCTGATAGGGGTCCATCCATATAGTATGTACGCACTGAGGGGAGAGGGTGTGGATTTAGGGGATTTTGTATATGTACGGTGTGCATATGGGGGGAGGGGGCGTTGAAAATATGTTTTCTTTGCGTACTTTATGGATGAGCCATAGATGGGCAATGAAGTATTTTTTGTATGGCAGAGGATGTCTTGCTTGAAGACAAAGACGAATGTGCGATATGTTTTGAAGAACTTCTCCAAGGCGAGACCATTGCCCGACTGCCATGTTTATGCATATATCACAAAAGGTAATTTTGCCAGGGTTGTTATAAATGTCAAGTGGAGTAAGTAAGTAAGTGAGTTAGTGGAATCAAAGGCAGGTTTGAATACTATGTGTACCTCTGTTATATTTGAGAAGTGTTTTTTAGAAATCCATATTTAATGTCATTTATTTATTAATGCTTAATAAAATAATAACTTTATATGTTTCTGCCATTTTGGAATGGCGTACTGGTTAACTATTTCTCGTTGAAACCGTATTAGAATTTCCTGTGAGTTTGAATTTATCACCATGCACTAGGATTGCGATAGCAGTGAATAGATTATAATAATATTATTAGTTGCTGTGAATTTTACAGGTGTATAGATCAGTGGTTCAAGGTGAAGCGGTCGTGCCCCGAACATCCAAACGACTAGCCGTCGGCGTCGAGCTCTGCCGAGTCGCACCGTTCCTTGCTCAGTTTCACAACGGCGCACGTTTGCTGCCGACATCTCGAACCGACAAGGACTGTTGCTGCCTCTGACAGTGCGTTTACCGTATTGCGCTACGCTGCGGACACTGTACTGGAAAAACATTTGCCGTTAACCGACATTTGAAGTTCTCGCGCGCTGTCTTGTCGTCGACTTGTGTGTTACAGACAGGGTTGACTTACATTACATTACATTACAGTAAATGACGGTCGTTTCCAAATGGACCTAAGACCGGGCGAAAGCAAAATGTTAACTGCATCCTTTGATATTAAATTTATTGTTGTATGTATCGTATGGCGTCCTTTCGTGCATGTAGATGCCAATGCAATTAACCCATTGCTGCGAGACATCTTCGTAATTTACTGATTAATGAGTTGTGAATGACCTATGATTGTGGTTATTAGGGGTTAAGTGAGTTGGCGTTACCCTTGGCGATGACAGTTCATAAGGCTTGATGCTATGCCTTTGAGATGGACTTGTCGTATGTCATAAAGTATTCTGCAATTTCAATTTCAACTTTGCACTAGTCACTAGTGCATGCTTTTCAGTTTTGCCTTTCATATATATATATATATATATATATATATATATATATATATATATATATATATATATATATATATATATACACATAGACAGATTTTATTTGATTTTACTATTATACTGTTTTGTTACTATATACTGTATTATATACCATTCTAAAATATTTGTTGATATATACTTTTCTAAATATATTTCAAATGTCTTAAGCATTTCGTGAATATTTGGTACAATATTTGGCCAGCTCTTTGTGATTTCACAGAATGGTATTGAAGCTTGATTCTTTCTGAGTCTGTAATAATAGCCCTAGTTGCCAAGTATTTTCACTTTAGTCGTCAACCGACGCTACTCTGTATCTTGTTTCAACTGGCATTGAATGTAGATTTGGAATGGAATAAGACTTTGGACAAACTTGAAAGCGATGGTATTGTGATGAAATTTGCCACTGCGTCGTCAGTTATGGAGTCATAAAGTGTTAGGATTTCCATTTGTTGATTAAATTAAATTGTTAATTTTTGGTTTTATGTTATAGAAGTTCTTTGACGTTCTGTGTGGAGATATGAAGTGATTGATGAATGATTTTTTGTGAAGATCTGAAGGTCTATTTATTGGCTATTATCCAAAAAATATTTTGTTGAGTACATTATTATGAAATTGTGACCGTAAGATATTGACATAAAACAAGATATTCAACACAACACAGCAAGGTATTAGGTGCTGACAATAGAGTAACTATATATACTGGCATTCTGTTAGGTGAATTAAGATCAATTGTGTTAACGGTTCTGGAAAAAATTAACAAAATTTTATGGTTTTACTGCAGAGAAAAGAATTCCCTTTGTCTAATATTGCCACTAGCGGGTACGTTTTCTTATATCGGATAGTGAAACTGTCTTGGACAAAAAAAATTACATACATATTGAATACTATGTAAGAGTTGTATAATTAAGTTAAGCAGATATCAACTGAAAAGGTTTAGAGCATAGAGAAGCTCTCAGAACACCATAGATAAGCAAGAGCCATTGGTCATCGGGCTATGATCCATTGTCATTTTTAACATTTCTTTGAATGAATTCATGTACAGTATCTGGGCACCCCGAGTTGTTCTGAACTTGAAAATTGTGCTATTGGTTGTGTTCACGCTAAGGACAGAAAATACAAGAAAGTTTAACATGAACAAGATCATGCCTGTGATTTAAGTCCTCGACCCTCAAAATTTGATAATTTAAAACTTCAAAGTTGTCAATGATGGAATTTTGTGGGGGCTTGTATTTGGGGTGGGGAATACCCCTATCAAGCCTGCATAAAACACTGTACCCTAGAAAAGTCTTGACGAGCAAAGAAGAAAAAGAAATGGTCGTCGTCAAGGTTTCGTGATCTCATATTATTACCCCATTACCCCCTTACTCCAACTACTCAAGGACTAAAACACCTATAAAACACAATGAAAATAATAGCATTATTTTAATTCAGCTTTTACAAAGAATGGTTTAATACTTGGAAAATATGTCAAAAGTCTAAATGACATCTTACTACTAATCACTGAAAAGCTTAAACCAAAAGTAACAACACAAGCTTGATAAAATAAGATTGAATGCAATAAGAATATTTTCTAAAAATTATATATCATTATAAAACGCTAACAATACCACTAAATCTACAGGGACACTCGGCCTGTACGAAACCACGGCAGCACTATACACGCTGCCTCATAAGATATTTTATTCACCGAGATTTCCTATTCACTGAGAAAACAAATGAAAATTGCTTCACCAAACAGCAACACTTGCACAATAGTTCTGAAATTCATTGATAGCGGCAATAGTGGCGAGATTTCACGAGTGTGGAACGAATGACCAGATTCATTGAGTGATTCAGTACCCACGACTCAGTCAAACACACACAAAATATGCTGGGCAAATAAATGCGATCAGACACCAGGCGGTTAGTTGTTACTAAAAATTCGACAATCAATTATTAAACGAAAACTGATGACGACAACAACCAACAACATCAACAATGACAGTTATGACAACATCGATGATTATATATGTGATGATATTGTCTATGCAGAAAGGTTTCTTGTGAAATACATTATGTCTGACACTAAGAGAACATCAATAGATTCAATACCAAAACTGTCAATAGGTTAGGACCACTGTAATGTAAATAGGTGTCAGTGCAATTACCAATTGTGTCAATATATGCATTCAACAAAACAAATTATTAGTAAACTTTGAATAACCGCACGGACAACAGCAGTTAACAACACAGACCAATTACCCACTGAAATTCAAGCTATAAACAAATAGAAAATTGAAATTATTTTGACGTTTGATTTTTCCATCGAGCCGGTTCGAAACACCCATCAGAAACGACGCACAGCTAAAGCAACAGCGGACAGGATCATAAGGAGACTTCCCCATCCAATGCTCATGACAAAACCACGCCAGACATTCACATACGCCAAACCCCACCCTAAAAAGTCACAAAAGAAAGGCCAAGCCTAGATACTAATTTTAAAGAAACAATTATCAACCATCATGTAAGACACACAAAAAACTAAAACACAAAAACAGAAAAATTGAAGGTGATGATGATGATGATGATGATGATGAAAAAACACTAGTAAACCGTTCCAGGCAATATCAGTTTCACTTCTTGTGCTATTATACGTGACAATTGACGTCAACATTTTACGAAACTATAGAAGTGATAAGCGATTTTGCAAAGAACTACCAAAGTGTAGAGTAAAATCATAACTTTGAAGTTGATTGAAAGCGGGAAGATTACCTCGTGACAAAATGCTTCTCATTGATTCTGCAGCGAAAGTCATCGGAAGACAGTAGCTTATATACTGCAACCAAGTGGGCATTGCCTCCAAAGGCCAAATAATGCCTACACATAAAAAGACAACACATGCTGTATGGTTAAGGGGTGCAATAGAGTAGTGAAAGGATTCCTGCCAAAACAACTGGAGGGCAGCAGGTTCAAATCTTACCTAGCCACTGCATAGACACCTTAAGCAAGTTGAGTCCTTGGTCCTGAGAGTTGAGTGCTTGTTAACATCCCTGCCATGTAATAATAATAATAATAATAATAATAATAACAACAACAACAATAATGTGTAATGATAAAACCAAGCAATGCTAAAGAATGTTTCCATGACCACCACTTGTTAAACTTAGAAGGCAGAATAATAATAATATAATATAATAATAATAATAATTATAATTATTATTATTATTATTACAAGTCAAAATCTATTACATAACAAACAAATTAATTCAGAATGCATTTCTCTACATTGGTTACTTCAACATACAGTAGAACTCCATTATACATGACTTCAATGAACCTGAGAAGAATCTACATTACATTCCAAGTATGCTACAGCTGAGTCCATGGAACCGAGCTTCTGTCATACTCGATCTCAGTAAATCAGGACTCTACTGTACAGAGAAAAACACTACAAAACCAATGCTTAAGGTTATGATGCAATAGAAATCCCCACAAACCGCTAAGCAGAAGATTCGGATAGACTGAGCCGAGTGCAAACTGAATCGCAGAAGTTTCTTCTTCACACAAAGCTGATATTAGGAAACCTATGCAAGAAAAATATGTGAAAACATTATGAAAGGAATAGCATTTAGAAAAAACCGGTTTAAAGCAATGCATCAAGTACCTACAGTTAGACTCAATACAAGTAAACAAAATTTGAAATAAGATTTCAACGTAGACAACAATTACATTTTACGATCAACAAATTTCATTCAAAGCTCAGTGTACAGTTAACCCCTTAACTGGGGATCCCGGATATATCCGTCCATTTTACATTGAGTTACAGTTAAATACACGGTTAAGGGGTTAATGCTTGCTTCTAGTGCTCCAATACACAATATTGAAACACACATCATAGACTCAATAGTTAACTGATTGTATGCTTACTTTGTAACATCCTGATATCCTGGATTTTACCTGGATCTTGCAAGATTGTGGTTTGGTGTGCCATCGGATGATGCTTCTGTGCATAATTAAGTAGCGCTATAGAGGCTTAAAATTACATTACATTACATTCAAAAACAGTTAATCTCGAGTTTGTTATAATTTTACATAGTTAGTATAAAGTTCTCTGAAAGCCAAAACTCGCCCAAAGCCATTCCTGTAAGTCCCTGCAACAATGTCAGAATGATGACCAAAACCAAAGACCCCTCAAACGATATCTGAAACAAAGAAAACCATTCGCTCGTTCAAACTACAGATAAAAGCCTGTTAAAATCATATTCAAAGAGATAACTGGCTCGACCTATCCCCCTCCCTTAAATTGCTCCCCGGCAGATCTGACTGACCTGTCCGGCTCGACCTGGTTCTAATTCTGATCAGATTTGGTGCGCCATCTGCACACTGACAGCGGCATCATAGAAGTTAACTGATTGACTGAGCAAACTTTACGGCATTCCTATTGACTAAGTTATGAGATTTCTGTAGCATTAACACAATTAAGAAAATGAGAGCTATTCCATCAGTGCAGTAGCAACAAGTACCGATTAAAGTACCAATCTGTTGCCAGTAGCGGGTACAGAGACAACCGTCCAAAACAAGGTCGGTATTAAAGGGTTAATTGTTCACATATTTAAATGTCTCCAAAGCATGGTCCTGTCACATTAATGGCCACAAAAATACTGTACTCTGAAGACCTTGAAAGATGCATGGCACCTAAGGCCAAGAAATGCCTTGGCTAAATTCAATTCAAAACTTATGATCATGACTACTGGCATAGCCACAGGGGGGGCATGGGGCCGGGCCCCCTATTCCCCCAGTCTCACACAAAAATCACATGACAGGCATACCTTGAAAGCGGCCAAAGCGATCGCCAGCAGAAGACCGACCTGAACCAGCATCACGAGGAACTGTGTCGCAATATGGCCGATCATGATTTCAACAGCACCAACTCCTACACACAACACAACAGAAATAACAATCAATCAGCCAACCAACCAATCAATCAACCAATAAATCAACCAATAAATAAATCAATCAATCAATCAATCAATCAATCAATCGATCAATCATTAAATCAACCAATCAATCAATAATCAAAGAACTTTTTGGCACCATTACGCTTAGGTGGTAGGCATCAGACTATGGATAACAAACTGATCATTCACCAGAAACTAAGCTTCGATCCAGAAGGCCTTGCTTGCGTTCTATAACAAAGGACAACGCCGTCAAACCAGTCGCCAAAAAGAAAGGAATTCTACAACAAAAGTATGCACAAATCTCAATATATTATCAATAAACTATCTAAGCCGAATACACATATTAGCCATTTTGACAACATAGACAATGACAACAACAACAACAACAACCAAGTAATGGCAACAACAAACAACAGCAAAGATGAAATAATTATAATTCATAGTTTCACATATGTTGCATTTTTTTCTATCTACCACAATGTCATATAATATAATTATGACTAATACAGCTAAAGTAAGATTTAAAGTGTGAACCAAACAAGCTTTAAGTATTTAAGCACATTTCAGGATATGCTGAATACTTAGCAGTTGTCACCATTTCTCACTTTTACATGCACACACACACACACACACACACAAACACACACCTGTTCGACATTTCATACGAGTGCAATGTGTAAAGTGCTTTTGCCTTAACCCCTTAACTGGGGATCCCGGATATATCCGTCCATTTTACATTGAGTTACAGTTAAATACACGGTTAAGGGGTTAAGCCTCTGACTTTGTTACTGCGCTATATAAATTGTCGTTTAAACTAAACTAAACTAAACTAACACACACATACACACACACAAACATCCAAAGAAATCCTACTTACTATTTTTCATATGCTTCTAAATAAAGTGTGGAAAGGAAAATGCAAACTGCAATCAATATTGATTGTAATTCTAAAAACTAGAACTGAAAGTCAGAAGCAAAACGCAAACAATAAGACACATAATGATCATAAAACCAATCAAAAAATTACTCAAAACAGAAAATTTTACGTACGTTATGATTATTCCAGGTGCCATAAAATCCGTAAAATTAGGTACACGTTTTCCATAGATGGGACTTTCTAGCTGAAAAAAGTTTCACCAAAATGACAAAATTAGTTTTAAAATTATTTCTAAAAAAGATGTAGTGGAAACACCTGTAGGATTCAGTCATCAAAATTAGACACTAAACCAAAATCAACCAGTGTGGTATTTTCAGGGGAAAAGGGGAGAATTCCTGGCGATTGCTCACTGATCCCCTCCCCGGTCCACTCTAAATATAGCAAGGGGAAGATTCATGCCCTCAGTAACTTATTTGGCTAACTCATTTAGCATAATGAAACTAATAAAAAATCCCCCCCACTGGTCTGGCTCTCAAATACCACCCCGACATCAAGCATGGTTAAGCCTCGGATGGGTGCCCATCTTGTGGTTCTACCCAGACCAGACAGGCAGTCCCATCATTTCTAGCCCAAGTGCTTGCTGTAAAGAAGTGCTCTCTGCATATTTCTTCAACAAGACAGCTCTATATAAAGCTGCTAACTCATCAACAATAACTCTATGTTATTGACTTCTGCATACAATACAGTGCCCAGCTCTTGAAACTATCCTGCTACTAGCATGCGCAGAAAAGATATCGAAATTTTTTTACAATTACTCAGAATAATAATTAAGACAGCAGACCTTGATTGGGGTTTGAGCCAGAGTTGGACTCAACTTCAGCTGTATTAACATTTGCTCAGAGAAACTCTGGAACGCCCTCATCATTTCTTGTGTCAGCGTCGAGCTTATCTCCTGATCTGGGAAAAACACACACAAAAAAAAAATCTTTCACAAAATTCCCAGCGACAACACATTCAACAAACCCTTCTGAGCACCAGTGCCAAACGAAGAACTGGTAATATCAATAAAAACATTCTTACACAAACAAATCATTCAGTTCTTACTTAATCAATCCGTTAATATTAAAATTCTGGCTAATGATACATAACACTCCATTATTACTAACTTGTCATATCTAAATACAGGTGTATAGTGCTGCCTTCTATCGTTCCATTATCGATTTCACCCCCCTCAACACCTGACGGCCAATATCGTCTAATAAGGCATTGTGTGAAATTCTCTCCGATCTCTATAATGCCCCACGTTTGTCCCATGCGAGCCGCGCTAAGCGCATCGGAAAAATGGCCGTTGAAGTTTTCCTAAAATTCACAAATTCATAAAATCTTAAAATTTGAATAAAATAATAATAATAGACAATTTTGCAACAGTGTTCATTCAGCAGCAAAGCCAACAGTTTGATTTTAATTAATAAAAATTGTTTGCATAATCTACGTTACGTTGGATTATGTAAAACCATAATACCTGGACTATGAGCTTAGAATCCAGATTCTTCAGAAAAAGGCCACTAAAACAAAGTGTTTCATTAGATTCAGAGCATGTTTCATTATTGACAACACCCATCCGGAGATGTCTTGGATCTCCTCCAATGCAGAGACAGAAGAGGGTTATCTGGACCACAGGAAGCAGAAATTCAAACATCAGGACACTGCATGAAAAGGACTCTCAAAAATATATAGAACATAATTTATATATATATATATATATATATATCATATATATATATATATATATATATATATATATATATATAATATATATATAATTATATATATACAATACATATATATACTATCAACATATATATATATATCAAATTCAAATTCATGGCCGATCGATATAATGGTTCCAATATCCTGTAGAAATTGCTAAAATGTTCTTAACTGCTAATCTGAAATCGGTGAAGAGTTCGATGGAAATGGAAACTGAAAACTTATAAAAATTGGAACAGGAAATATTTTATGAAATTGAAAACATACAATCCACATTTAATCCACGAACCAAAACACCGATTTGAAGCATTCAAAACTTGCCAATGTTTTGATATTTACCACCTGCAGTCCCTGAGGTTACAGTAGCACATTAAGTAAGCAAGCATTATTAGTCAAAATAATGTCATACAGTCCATATACAGTAACAGAAGTCATGCAGATATCTTAAGCTTATATATATATATATATATATATTATATAATATTCTACTATTCTATATATATTCTATTACTCTACAATATTATATATTCTATATATATATTATATATATATATATATATCATGTATATATATATATTAAATAATTATAATTATATGTGGTTAATTAAGAATTGTTTAAAATACCATATGTTGATGTAAATATATAATGGTTAACTCATATGACCAAGTAAAATACTTAGACAAAATGATCAACTGTGTATTTTACCCGATCTGTCGCCTGAGCATAATCACGTTCTTAATAAAGAGAGCGATCACGTTTCTAAATGTTGGCAAATACCACGCTATCTTCTGGCAAGCTGTTAAACCTACAGAAAAACTACAGATTATGAAACCTCCAAACACAGTTGTATATAGAGTTATTATTCCAGAAATTCTAGCAAGTGAGCAAAGTCCAGCAAATTTATACAGCACTCACAGAAGCAACATACAGGAAGCAGGAATCAATCAATCACTTGTATAGTAAAAGTAAAGCATGTCAGGTCAGGCAAAGGTCAAGATTTCAAAGTGGTCTCTGCCCACATCCAGCAAATCCATCAGATAAGTAAATAAGGAAAGTCAGATTCACTGAAGGTTGCAATTAGGAAAAACAACATAATAATTACAAATAAAACAGTAACTGTGGACTTTATAGGAAAGACTGAGCATAACAAGATAATGCATATTGGCCATTTACGCCAGTAACATACTACGCCCATTATTACGGTAATAATGCATATGGCCACCCCCCACCCCTACCTCTTGAATGTTGGTAGCACTGGTCGTCAATGGAGTCACAAGAACTCTGAGTATTTTGATTCCCGAACAGAAGAGGAGTGGCCTCATCAACAGGGTTGCCTCTGCCCATGGTCCTCTGAAATAAAATCAAAGAGCATGCCCCCTAAACTGATTCACATGCCCCCAAATAATAATAATAATAATAATAATAATAATAATAATAATAATAATAATGCATTTTTATAGCACCCGTTTCTAATAAACACTCAAGGGCAGTGGCACATATCCAGAATTCCAGAGCAGAGGGGCACATCGGGCAAAGAAGTGATGATGAGCAAAAAACATGTTGGTCCTGTGGCATCCTCCTCGATTTCCCCAAACAACTCTCCAAACTACTCGATGGATTTGCACAAATCGCATGACCGGTCGATGTCCGAATATGGGGCCAAACCTCTCCCACTCCACCCCACCCCCTGTGGCTATGCCAATACTCAAGGGTATCAATCGATGGTACTCCAAATCCACCTGTAAAAGACCAGGTCATTCCAGAGATCAGTCAGAGGGAAATGGCCTCGTCACATACATACATTCAAATACGACACCTCGTTTGAAAAACAGTGGTAATATTAAGTACAAAACTTTCAAATAACCAGTCCTTTTAACACAAAGATTTTAAAACAGAATGGTGTCAAGGAAACAATGCTACAGTTGACTTTGATTATCCACGGTAGCATGATAAAAATTTCCAAGATAATCATCATGATGATATTCCTAGCATTTAAGGAAAATTAACTGGCACGTGGCCAGAAATTTCGTACAATGACCACGGATGGCTGAAAGTTGTCGAGGAACGCGGGTCTCGAGGGAGTTGTGGATCCTCTGTTATCAACGTTATCGTTATCATCATCATCATCTTTATCAGCTTCACACAGAAGCAGAAACACATCTTCCAACGACTAAACAAAACAAGTCAACAACTATTATGATGAATACATTGGATACAAGAAGAGATACATATAAATGATAGATATAAAAGATACATATAAGATACACAAAGATACATATAAAAACCATCATTGATCAATGAAATGCGAAACCACCACCTGACTGTGTACGCGGTCCAAAAATGCACAAGAGACGCCACAAAAATCTGAAAACCCGTGAAAAGAAATTGTCTTTTCTAATTATAAATTTTGCATATTGCCTCATCTTTGAATAATGTTTTACAAAAAATGAACACAGAAGAATTAGGTTGCAAGCAAAACACACACACACCTATCTGAATTAAGGATAAAGGCTGACAATATATCATATTTACATTGAACTGGAATGAAAAATCATCAGGCTGGAATTTTCCAAACGTTGGTAAGCGACATGAAAATGATATCTTCAGAATAAATGAATGAGAACTCAGTGAGTACATTTCTATACTCGTACAAACAATGCCATTGTATACCCACCGACTTTTCATACATAACCATCAGACTATCAGGCGTTGATTCTGCTAAAAGACGACCATTTCTCATAAGACCAACCTACAGCAAATAGCATTTTCACTAATTTAGATATAAAATATTTAATCATTATCTCATAATTATAATTATATAACATAGCATTTTCACTAATAGATATATCAGTTATATATTAATATTATTAATGTTATTAATATTATTAATATTATTAGTTATATATTAATATATTTAGATATAAAATATTTAATCATTATCTCATAATTATAATTATATAACATTTTATAATGCTGTATTGAGATCAGGAAAATGCACCAGTTTCTTAGCGACATCAACATTTCGTGGAAATTCTAAGTATTGCCGTGTTTCAAAGGACAGACTGAAAAATATAGTAATAACAGGACAAATAGAAGGACAAATAGCAAGAGGAAGGAAGACAAAGAATAAAGTACACAGATAGCTGAGGAGAAGAAACAGGAATCGAAGATAATACTGAAGTGATAAGAAATGGAGAAGAGTGGAAATCCATGGTCGCTGATATAGCAACACATGACACCGGAAGAAAAAAAAGTGCTTCAAAGTATAGCATATCTGCTTAGAAATCTCTTAGCAAAGCAATTTATGCCGAATATCGTAAGTGTAGTACAGACCACATTAGCTTGTCTTGCCTCCTCGATGTAGTGAGTAGTGATGATCGTCGTTGTATGACTCAGACTTGATATGGTCAACAGATGATTCCAAATTCTAATCAACAAACAAAGAAACCATCTAAGTGACCAGATATTCTCACTCCTCAGCACTTAACATAACTGTCACATAATAATAAAATGCTACAAATCAAACAGCAAGCAATGCGTTACAAGGTATAAAATATGTATGGTATACAAACATATATGGTATATCTCATTTTAAACAAAGGGCCATGTATATATATATACACACGCACGGCCCTTTTCTTAAATGACTTAAAATTCAGCTCTTTATCAATATGCACTAATCACAGTGGGAGCACTTCCAAGTGATTCTTCAGAAAGGGCGCTATATAAATATTCTGTTACATTACCTTACATTACATGAAATAATGTATGAAAAGTAACTATCCTGAAAGCATAGTGTTTAAGTAGTCGACGTGTTTGAAAATTTGGGATTACTTGAGTCTTAGGACGGGATCGACTCCCACAGTTGGCTCATCCAAAATAAGGATTTTTGGCTCGTGAAGAAGTGCGATTGCAAACGAAGTGCGTCTCTGTTGTCCACCACTGAAGACAATTTAAGTAATTGTATAAGTTAAATACAAATAAACAACAAATTAAATATAAATTATAAAATAAAATCTGAAATCTGCTAAGATGCATCCTTACAAATTAAAAATGTCTCAGCCAGGAAATGCCAGAAGCATTAACCCTTTCACCATTGCAATCCCTGTAACCAATACGTTATCAAGCCTAAATAGCAGCCTTATGGCGCAAAAGGGTTAACTTATGATAAAATAATAACATTTGGTTCACTATTAATACAAGATTTCTTATCTTTTATTTCACCCTCATTCTGAAATAGTGTCATGGACATTTGTCTAATTCAAAAGTGAAAATGTTCAAAAAGGAGACGAATAATATTTGAAATTGAAAGAACTGCAGACAAACAATGATTAATAATAAAACTCCAAAGATGTTTAACGATCATGATGAAAGTATCTTATCATTCAACCTAAACACCAAAGTGGCAACACCAGCAAAACCGAAACATGTCAATTTGAAGTAGACCATAGAATTAGAAGTAGACCATAGAATTTGAAGTAGATCATAGAATTTGAAGTAGACCATAGAATTTGAAGTAGACCATAGATAACAGTCTCAACTGTTAATGTCATATTCAAGGGAGATCTCAAATGACATGACATTTAGCAAAATAGACATTATCACCAGTTGCTGGTATTCCACGCGTAACAATTACGGGCTTGAATTAAAAAATTACCAATATTCAAGATTAATAAAAGCATGACATAGCAATAATTGGGTTTAACAGGACAGCACAAACCAGATTTCCATTTTACCTGAGTTGTCGAATGATTCTCTCTTTCTCCGGAAGTTTCAGAAATTGTACAAGGAACGAAGTCCTAGACTTTATATTATCTGATGACATTCCATTCACACGTCCAAAATAGTTGAGCGTTTCCTCGATTGTGAATTCATTGTAGAGTGCCAACTCCTGCAAAAAGTGACCACTAATTCCTGACAATATCACTTCAATGAAAGTCCCCAAACAAGGAATTTTCACATAATTATAATTATTACATGGCTGTTAACGCACATTAAGTCATTCACAAAGAATTGTAAGGGTAGAGCAATTAAGGGGTGAACAACTTTCCCAATGTTGCTATGCAGTGGCTGGGATCAGATTCGAACCCACTACCCTATAGTTGCATGCACAGAATCCACTGCACCACTGCACCCCCACGTGAAGTTTTAGAAATATTTTAATGCTTCAGGAATTCAGAGTCTGTTGTCATAGTGCAACAACAACAACAATAATATATAATAATAATAAAATATAATAATAAAATATAATAATAAGAAGATATAATAATAATATAATAGTAATAGTAATAATAGTAATAATAGTAATAGTAGTAATAATAATAGTAATAATAGTAATAATAGTAATAATAGTAATAATAGTAATAGTAGTAGTAATAATAATAATAATAATAATAATGACGTCTTTATTTCTTTCTCCATAATTTCTTCACAACTTACATAAAATATGAACAAAATAACTGTACATAAGCCTATGGACTTATCTAATAATAGCATTATAACTAATCAGACGGTTGAGAAAGAAATAATAATAATAATAATAATAAATAATAATAATAATAATAATAATAAGTGCACTTTATAGCACCAGTTCTAATACTCCACATCCATCCACAAAAGATCATGTCAGCTCCAGAAGTTTTAAAGAAGTGATTACTGTCTCCTTGTAAACAACGTGAAATGGAAAGAACAAAGAACTGAACCCTCGATGGAAATTGAAGAATTCAAGTAACAGAAAGAACATTTTAAAAGGCAAATACCATTTTTCCATTTACCTTTCAAAACACAGTAACTCATGACAGTAATCAGGCGATGAGATGACAAATTAACTTAATCATTGTTACAATATCAGCATTACTAATTACATCTACTGCTGCTGGTCTTATCTTCACAAATATCAACAAGGTCATCATCAAAACTCATTGCCTAAGATAATTTAGACCAGACAATTATTGATTAATGTGATATTAAGCATTACATTAACAAAAGGCCAAAATACAGCAATGACATTAATGAAAACCACGCTAAATTAAAAGGAGTACAATGTTAGGAAACCAAAACTAAGTAGGTCTGATAATAAATATCGGTGTTACTAAGCATAATACAAACCAAACAGATAGCAATAACTGATAAAAGCTAGCAAACATCTTTTCCAAATGAACCCTGAAAATGGCAGTGCAAACACAGACTGTGTACACACATTGAATGTTAACAACAGATGTATATGAGTCATATTCGGGTTAAAAATACAAATATTTAATATAGAAATGATTGAAAAAAGAAGAGTCAAAAATTCCTTCAATTTTGCTAACTACCCCTGAACAAGGCACTATAGAAGACCCCGAAATTTCTATGTGCAAAGAAACATTATTTACATTATGTTATAATTCTATCCACCATATTTCACCAACCTGCGGCATATAGCCAACCAATTTTCCGGGGACGTGGTGACCAACCGTTCCCGGTGGTTTCTGGAGGGTTATCAGGCTGCCCTCGTCAATTCTGAGTCGACCAACGATGCAACGGAGCAGGGTTGTCTTACCACAGCCACTTGGGCCGAGAAGCCCATAGCTGCAAAAAAACCAACAGGAAACAAACATTCAGACTTGAAAAAAGCTGCTCACACTCAATTCTATTAAAAACTCTGATTATGATAATCATTTGCACTTTTTTCCCTTAGAGGAACATCAGAACAAATATACAGCACTCCATGTTTCAAGACAACAGAAAACCATAAATAAAATTATAGGCAATTTTGCAGGTATATCAATAAAGATGGCACTGAGCTTACATGGATCCACATGGAACTGTTACATTGATTTTGTTCAAAACAATGGCTCGATCTCTGCCTTGGCCATAAGTCTTCGTAACTTGAGACACGTTCACAGCGTTCGAACTCATGTTCAGACCAAAGCTTAAAATGTGACAAATCATATAACTTTATAAACAGAGACAGACAGATGGACAGAGACACACACACAGAGACAAAGAGAGCTAGAGAAAAAGAGAAAGAGAGGGAAAATTTATTAGTTTCGACCAGCATCAAACAATACAATTATAGAATTAAACAAGGCATCAACTTCCTCCTCCCCCCACCCCAAATTAAAACCAAGCCAACAAATATTCATTTGATATAATATATATAAAGTAACCACATAGTGGTACGTTAAGGGCTTGGGAATAATGCTATGATGCTATATAGTTGTATACAAATGTAGAATATGTTTTTCAGTGTATTTTTAAAGTTCAATTTTAAAAATTGCAATCAGGGCCTGTTTTAACGTGCAGTAATACACAAAATGTGCAGTGATAAAATGAAAATGTGCAGTGATAAAATGCAATTTTCTGTGCTTTGTGCGGTGATAAATTTTCTGGACGACCTTTTTGCTTGTTTTTTTGCGCGGATGTCCACATATTTTCTGAGTTTAGTGCAATGATATTTTTTTCTTCAAACAGGCCCTGATTGCAATCAGGGATTGTGGGTAATTTGTTCCACAGTAAACAAGCCCTGTTAGCACCACTGGCTCAGAGGCTCTTGTTCCTGATAGCGCTAAGGGTCACCACATGTAAAGTATGCAGTGGGAACAAGTTAAGTATTTGTGAATGTCCAGATTGAAGATATAAAAATCATGAAAGACTATGGGTATAGATTGTCTATGGTATAAAAATTTGTGGATCAGTATTAGTAAATGATAGCTGGAAATAAGTGACCATAGATAAGATATCACTTTGGTGGCAAATGTCTTCAAAGTGGGTCCTGTAGTTAAAGTCAAATATTATTAGTTTATTATTTAATATTTATTAGTTACTATATTATTTTATTATTTATGGCAACAATTTTACATAAGTAAGTTACATAAGTATTAATATATATAGCAACTACAAAACTACAGTCTTAACCCCTTAACCGGCCGTGACAAGTATGCTTGTCCATTTTACATTGAGTTACAAATAAATGGCCAGTTAAGGGGTTAACATTAAATATCAAACAGGATAGTGAGTAAACAAACATAGGAACTTTCATTTTCAGCCAATAGAGAAAGTACGATTCAAAAAATGTGTCAAAAACTAGCAATCATTCTAGACTTCCTCAACAGCTGAAAACCCATCATTGCACCCGCCACAGGCCATGCGGGCGCCATACACTGACATAGCCATGGGATAGGGGACGGGGGCTCCTCCCCATTCCGGCTGGGAGCCAAGGGCTGATCATGAGATATGCGCAAAACCGTTGATTTTTTGTGGTGGTGGGGGATGGAACGTGTGCAGAAACTGTCACGACGTCTCTTGCTCGAAGACTTTTAACTCAAAATGGGATATGTCTCGCCTCCGCTCCTATTCCCGAACCCTGGCTATACCGATCGTTGTCTGGCTGACCACTGCACCTTGCTCATAGCAATTTCAAAGTAGACTACGCGCCTAAGAATGCAGACTACGGTGCTACTTAGAATGCGCTAGATAAATCCACGAGATTTTATTAACATGCCTACATGTCTAGAGGCGCTGATTGTACATAGCAGAGCCGTTCAGAGCATACCTGTTTTTCCAGTCGACTCTAATGCCACATTTTCAGGCTCTAAATAAAATTAGATGCAATTTATTATTTTAGTCGACGTTTTTCTAGCTTTAATCGCAATTATTCACAAATCGATCGTCAATTTTGCGATTAAGTACAGACCTTACATCCGATAACTGTCTCAAAATAAAAGTCGCGATATTAGAGGTCACAGCTTCCGGTTTATATTTTGGCCTCCGACCTTTGACTTTTGACCTGTAGCATTTCTGTTGCTTCAGAGGTCAGAGCCCTCTGAGGATAAGTCCAATAATAGTTTAAGAGGTGTGTAAATGCAAGATTTGCAATACCGTTGAGACTATTTCAATATTGAATTTTTAATTAATAATAGACTATATTGTATTTATAAATACTTGTATAGGGATGATAATGTGTGAGAAAATAACTTTAAAATATAATAATTATAAATCACAAAATGAGTCCGTGGACCCTTGAATCCTCAATGGACCCGACAATTGTCGTCTGCCGAAGGTTCAGGCGCCAAATCGAAGCCAAAAGACAAGAAATTTTGAGGAATTCTAGAACATAGATGACATTAAAATTCGTCGTTTAAACGAGAAAAAAGAAAAAAATCGAGAAGAATTGTCAGAATTCGTCTCTCTACAAAGGTGAAAAGCAAGCGTTTTGTCCCGCTTTAATCGCAAGTATTCGCAAATCGAGCGTTTATTTTTTGTCTTAGCAGAAACGCCCGCGAAGAGGGCCGGTCGAGGGTTTCCTTACCCTCAAATGGGACCCAAGGAGGTTGCCCCAGTGTTTAATCTAGACTCCTGGACTCCGGGGGGAAACTGACAAAGCCGGGGGGAATTCTGCTAGGGGCCGCTGTTAGTCCATGTAGTATTCCAAAATTTCCGGGGGAATTTGAAATTTCCGGGGGAAAAGGGCAATTTCCCCCCTGAAACGGCCTAGATTAAACACTGGGTTGCCCCAAGACGCTGGCTGGGGACCCAATGGGTTGAGGGAAAGCATAGACCTGCGTTAGGCCTAAATGTGATTAGAATTTTTTGGAGATATTCAAGCGAACACAGGGGGGCCACTGGGGGGGCAGGCACTCAATAGGGGGCACGGGCCTCCTGGTCCCCCTGTGGAGCCGCCACTGGTGACGGGTCCCTCTAAAAAGTTTAGAATTATATTATTTTTTGGTGATGTCACCTTTACCCTTTTTTGCTTACCAAGTGTCAAAATGTGGTGGTGATGACCTTTTTTTGCTTATCAGACTTCTTTCCATTGCAATAAATAGTATATAGTATTTCATGAAATTTCCTTTTTTTGATTATTTGTAAAAATGAAATTGTTGACATCAACTTCTCTTGACGCCACCTCCCCTGTCAGCAACTGTCAGACATTTTAGAGCCTTTTCCCCTATTTTGTTGACATAATTAATTAACAGCCCCTTATCAGTCGGGGTAGGCTGATTGCCGATATGCTGTCTTATCATTTTAATTCGTTTCATCACTCTTCTGAATTTTTGCATAACTATAGCCTACTGTAGCACTAGTCCTTGTATTGTCCAATTTCAAACAGGCCATGTTGGCCCACCCAATATTTGGCTTGTGGTGCCCTCCATGGTCTTATGGTTTGAAAATATGCTCTAAATATCAGATTTTAATCTATTACTATCCTAATTTTTATTGGCTATCCCTCCCAAACCTCTGCCCATGTGCAGCTTTAAAATTTTGTGCCACTGTATCAGGCTGCCATTGAACCTGTTTGCCTTTTTCATTCCAGCCTTCTTTTTAGCTGAATAAAACAGAATTAAGTGATAATGACCACTTGCACTATGGTGAAGCCTGCTACTGGAATGGTAAGCCTAAAAATATGTTATATCTATTCTAGGAAATTTGTAGGATGCAGATGAGCATAAGATGCAAAGAATTGTCATTAAACAGTTACGAATGTTGATGAATTGTATAGCACTGTTGAAGTAGCACATTAGCCATCTGATGAATGTTAAGTATGCTCTATGACATCTAGATATGGATGAAGTTATAGACTTTTAGTAAGAATTGAATACAATTTGGTTCTCAGTATGGCATAGTAGTTTCGATTTCCATTTGGCCAAGTGCATGTAAAGGTAATGGGGCAAAATTTTCTTGGAAATAATAATTATATAAATTTCAAGAGTCTGTCTAGTTATACAAGCAGTACTAGACTTGTACAGTTTTGGCCAGTAGTTGGATCTTGTGTTTATATCAAAATGAGCAGAATGGAAAATATAAATTCTTTGTGATGGCATATTTTTGATTGATTAATAACTTAATTGCTTTTGACTATGTACAATTGACAAATTGAAATTGTAAGTCAATTGGCTGAGTTGACAGTAAGCAGAGTTGAAAGTATGGTTTTGGAAAAGAATGATGCTTCTAGGTTCCATTAGGTTGACAGTAATTGGTTGCAACTGTGCCAAAGTAGCAGTAACAGTATGATGACATCTGCCATTCAACATGTGACTGATTGTTTTGTTTTGTTGGTCAAATTTCTCTGGGATAGTCTGTGCACTTGAGACAAATTCTCGATAGCTAGACTTTTAGTACTTATTGGGATGCTACATGCGATGTTTTGATTATTTCAGTGGTGTGACACGTTTCCAAAACAGCAAATGACAGAGCAGGAGTCCTTACGATTCGTCAAGAAGCTTCTGGCAATCGCCGTGTCAAATATCGCATACCTTCGAGTCATTTTGCCTGAGAATGCTTTTGTGGACAGATCAGTTGAAGGTAAGAGACCGTATGACTTTTGTGCATGCAATATAAGATGTTACTTAAATTACTTACAAGTTACTTTACTGTAACCCTGCCCATACGTATTCAGCTGTTTTGGGGGCACTTATTACTGAATAGGAATTGGTTGGTGCAACTTTATTTGGCTTAATGTTGTAATATAAAGTAACAGAGTGTTTATATGGAGCATTACTTGGAGGTTTGCTCATAGATGTTGTAGATGTAGATGTGATTACTACAAACTGATAACAAGACAGGTCTTTTTAGTATTTTGGAAAGGTCAAGGTCACAGGTGACCAACCATACCAAGGTTGAGGTTATTCCAAAGAGGTGGACTGACTGACGCATGGCAATTGGCCATACAGTAGGAAATCAATTTTTAGAGGATGGTTATAAGCCATATAATGCCTGGCATTGGAAAAAATGGAAAGTTCTGTAAGATCAGACAGAAAATTAGCAGTTCTAATGCATTTTAAAATTTTGCATTTGTACCTGAGATAACATTGCTTAGTAATGATGTGGGATGTCTCTCAGCAAATAGGGAGTAATGCCCAACAATAATGACCGGTCTTGAAATTTTTAATCTTTTTGTTTAGGGGCCGGTGTTGAGTCAGGACCAGGGACTGCAGCCCCAGGTTAATCCGGGCCTGTGTCTCTGTAAATTATAATACATTAAAGGAAGTGAGTGGCTGGAATTTCAGAAAGGCATTCCATTAATGACCTCACTAATTTGACAGCACCTAGTTTACTTCTGGGTTTTTTCTGTTAAAATTAGATAAGGGGATATATGCAAGGACTGCTTTGGTAGGCATGCCTTTGTTCTCTGCATTACCAAGAAGATGTTGTTATATCATGATGTCATGTGCCTTTGTGTTGGTTAATAAGGCATCATAACATATGAAATCCCATGAGGTTATTGCCTGTTTCTAAACCCTTGAATCTGTGATCAATTCTTTCCAACAACTTACCATAAGCATGCATGCTTGACACCCATGCATATTTAGATGGGTGTCTTGGAAGTATGACCTTGCTCTATGCCATATATAAGCTGGCTAATTTCCTTGCACTCAGAGCGGACTGTAACCTGATCTGATTTACCCTGAAAGTTGTTTTGATATTTTAATTAGTCTTGGCATGGTCTTTGTGTGATTTTTATGGTGGTGTTTTTTTGCATTGCTGGCTTCTTAGGAGTGAATCTGAAGATTCTGAAGTGCGATAAGTCTTGCCCTGGAGTGCCACTTCTTGTTGATTGGCTCAAAGGTGCATTCGATGCACTCGAAAAGAAATATGTACGTTCAATTACTGGCACAATTTCTAAGTTATCCAAATATTGTAATCAGATTTTCAGCATTGCCTTATTGTTATTGCCACCACTGGCACAGCTACAGCCATTTAAAAGCCATGCAAAACGCAAAACCTAAATGTAAGTATCATGCATGATGGTTTAATTGACTTATCATCAGCCTTCTCTTTACTACTGGTACTTGAATTATCTCCATGGTGCCTCTATTGGCCTCTTAAATGGTAATGTATTTTTACCTGGGTATATAATATATACAAGAATATATTACATGCATGTATGCAATTCTTTAATTTGTACCTGTCCAGAATTCCAGATTTCTGAAAATCATTTACTTGCATTAGATAAATGGAATTAAATTTCTGCTTTTGAAATGTTTTCATGCTGATAAGCTATTAGATTGGATAATTTAGTATCTGCATTCTTCAAGCTTTAATATTTGTGCCATTTTGAAATAGTTATATATATATATATATATATATATATATATATATATATATATATATATATATATATCCAAGCCATTAGGTTTATAATGATAATGAAGCTAATGGTATTGTCAATAATCAAAAAATCTAATATTATCTATTTATGTTCACTCTCTTCTAAGGGACATACAAATGCCAGTACAGTAAAGAAATTTGTATTATTTCAGCTTCGTGTGCTGATTCTTGGGGTAAGGTTGACTTTTACGGGTGTTTTTAAAATTATATTTTGACCAGATCTCTTCTCCATAATGTAAACATCTCTGCAAAGCTTTCTGTGTTTTGAATGCATCAATTTGTGAATTGGCCCATTGTAAATTAAGTGTCTGAACATGGATTTCAGTAGTCTTCAGTTTTGTTTTACTATTATTTTAACCACTTGCAATTTGGATGAATTTCATTGTGGCTATTAGACAGTTTAGGCATGGATACAGTTTTCTAGTTGTGGAGTTTTGTCATCTTGCCATTTAAAGCATCATCTGGTGAATTGAGGATAAGCTTATTTTTCTTTAATTTTGATAAGGAAAAATCTAGCAACACAAATGTTGAGGCAAGTCAATGTGTGTATGTCTATAATAGAGCATGAAAATTGGTAATACCTACTGATGATATTTTTATGTAGAAATCAATTATGTAATAGTAAACATTGTGTTTATATATTTTATATATGTGTGCAAGCAACACACACACACACACACACACATTGCATATGCACATATAAAAACACAATGTTTGCATGCTTGAGTTCATTTTTTCATTCCAGATTTACCTGAATGAAGACGATCCAAATGTAAGGTTGCATTTGCTTGTCAGCAAAATATATTGCTTTGTTTCATGACATTTTAATTAGTATTATCATTATATTGCTTTGTTTCTGAGGTTTCAAAATTATTTTGAATTTGTTAATCAAGTTAATCAATCACTGTAGCATCTTTTAATGGTGAACTGGAAGCAGTGGCGGCTCCACAGGTGTGCCCCATTGAATCCCTGCCCCCTCAATGGCCCCCCTTTAGTGCACTCATTCTAAGCAACAAGACTAGTCCAGGTTTTGGAAAAATATTTGACCTTTATGCTCTACACACCAACGCCCCCTTGCCCGCCCCCTCTTGTCAAATCCTGGAATCACCACTGTTTGGGTGTAATCTGGAATTTTAATTTGCTTACAGAAACTCATCGAAGCTTACACTTTCAAGTTTTCCTATTCGGAAACGACTACAATGGACATTTACAAGTGAGTTGTTATCTGAACTAACAAATTCAAATCTATGCCCATTAGCCAGAGAACATGTACCGTAATTAATTGAATACAAGACTATGATATATTATTGTGACATGATCGTACATCTATTCTTAGCATTATTATTTTATATGGGTAGGAGACTGAAGAAGTTTATTGAGAATAATATTAGTCACTGTAAAATGCTGCTGTTTACTTCTGTTGCAGAGTTTTTCATCAGATGGTATGTGGCTGCATGCTGTCTTAGGTGGTAGTCTGAGTTGAAAAAAGTGACAATTTAACGTGATGAACTTCAGATGTGTTTTCATTGGAATTGATACAACAGTCTTGAATTTCTTGTCGTCCTATCCTGACTTTATTTTTAATCTGCTACAGGAATAACCAGAAGATTTCAAGCAGCGACACCAGCAACAAGACGAAGCAGGCCACCGTTGGCCTTCTGAGGACTCTGATCGTTCTCATGGGAACCCTGAATCCACTGCCACAGAACTACATGGTCACCATGAAGCTACTCTACTATGATAAAGGTTTCACTAATTCACTTAATCTCTTTCTTGGCAGTCATTGTCAGTTTGTTGGCAATATAATTGAATATTATTGAATGTAGATTGTGGAGGGTTAAAACAGTGGTTTTCACACAGGCTTACTTAGCCTCCTAAACCACTTAAAATCACATTATTATTATTATTATTATTATTATTATTATTACTATTACTACTACTACTACTACTATCACTACTACTACTATTACTACTACTACTACTACTACTACTACTACTACTACTACTACTACTACTACAAGCCTCTATCTGCCTAGCCTCACATTTGTGGAACTGTTAAAGCCCTGTGTTATTGAGCTGAGTTGACAGTAACAAGAGATTGACATGTGGAAACTGAAGTGTCTGGAAAAAGAAAAGTGATGACATTATGAATGACCTTGAGCTGGGTTGTTGGGTGACCTGCCTGAGCTGCCTATGCCTATGTTATAATATATATATATATATATATATATATATATATATAATATAACAAGGTTTAAAGTGGTTCAGTAGGGACTGCCTGTGTGAGAACCACATTCCCAGAGTTCCAGCTATGCCAGCAATTGACATGAACACATTGCCTGTATCAGTACTTTACCTGTGCAGAACATGCTAGTACAAAACACTGGAAGTCTAATGTAATGTTTCAGTCAATTGGTGATTTTTTATTATGGCATGTCTTAATGTGATTCAACAATGGTTTGATATTTGCATACATGGCTTAATAATATAATCGAGTCATATGTTATGCTTTATGATATGCAGTGACCCCGTTGGACTACGAACCTCCTGGTTTCAAAGCAGCTGACAATGACTCTTTCAAATTTGAAGATAAGCCTATGAAAATAAGGGCAGGAGATGTTTCTACAGTAAGACCATACTTTACCATCATTTAGTTTGTTATTTATGATGTGAGTCATTATGACGATGAAAAATATGAACGCAAATGATTATGCTGACTGAATGTGACTATTACAAATATTTGTGTCTTTCATGACGTGGAAAGATATTCATTTTGACATTGCTACAGATTTATTGTTTGCACTGTAGTTCTGTTCTTATATTCAAAACCAGTGTAATATATAGGCATTATGTTACAGATGTTTGTTGCCAGAAATTAGAATAAATGAAAATCACTATGCATTGGTCTTGGATTGAAACAGGCATACACACACATACACACATACGTAGATACAGACTTGCTGTTGCTCTGTGCAACATTCCTATAATTTTCTTGTGATGCTGACAGTAATGTAATTTTTCTGTTATTACAGCTTTTTCATGCGTGAGTACTGTGTTCTGCATTATTGTTTAAATTTTTGATATAATTTGTTATTATTTTGTAATTAAATATGTTTGTTTTAACAAGCATTGTTTCTGTTTTATGTTTTGCTGTCATGATTTATTTGTTTATGCTATAATGGGCATGAAACCTTCCTTATTTACTTTAACAAAGAATAAATTAAACAGTAATGAAAGGTTTAGGATATTTCTGTTATGCAAGTGAATTGTTTTCTCTTTTTCATTGTTTAATGGTCCATTTCATTTAGTTTTTGACTGTTTGGAGTTTTATATTAAGCATTTTTCTTGGTAGACCTGCTGCCAGAAGTTTGACTGTTCAAATAATAATTTTAATTTTATTCCTGTAAGCAGCTACAGTTGAAGAGGTACCTATTCTCTTTGCATCTTCTGACATGCCATAGTTTTGGATGCAGGAAATATGAAATAGCACTGAGGTGACCAGTGTTATTAACTGGGCCATTATTAGAGTGGTCATACATATAAGGACTTTCACGTGACCCCACCTGACTGACCCCACCTTTTGGCTATAGCTATTTCAAATTTAGACTATGTGCCTAGGAATAAGAAACTAACATGATACTGCTACTCTGAAGGCGCCATATAAATCCACGAGCTTTTACTTACTTACTTAGCATTGTTGCCATAGTTGTTATCTTTTGTAAATTGGTTACAAATTCCAGACCTTTGAACCTTCCATTGTTGACTTTGGTTGCCAATCTCTCAGACAGTTCCCATGAGAATTTTTAGAGAATGAGTCACTAGCACTGATATTCTCTTGTTTTTACTGAAGTCTTATTGTGGCTTTGTGGTAAGTCTGAAGGTGCGTGTGACCACCATTTCATCGAACTTCAAGGGTGACGTAGCAATTGAAGACGAGGACAAGCACTTGACACTAGAGGGCCTTGACGTTGAAGATGAGGATCAGGGCGGTCATTCTTGGAACGCAGAGGAACGTCGTCTGGACCGATCCCAAGATAGGAGTCAACCAGACTCCCAGCAGAAGTGTCTGGCCAAGCTGAATAATCAGGTACCAGACAGAACCAGACAAGTCCTTATATATAGACCTTGTCTCCTCTAAAGTCTTGTATGATTTGCCTGAGAAAGCTCAAGTTAGCTTCTTCAACATTGGTGTGATTGGTGAAATGTCTAGTTTTGGTACACTGTTAATTTCATTTCTTTGTCTTTCATCAAGACTGTAACTTAAAATCTGTTTTCGTGTAGTTTTGCTTAAAGTTAAGGCAGTTGTCTTGTCACTTCTTTAATTCTTTTCCCATTTTAGCTGTTTCTGTATTCTTGAACACTTAATCAAACAGCTGCATATGATAATAATGATAGTTATAATGATAATAACTGGATTTTTAGTTGTTTAATAGGATTTTTCCTGTGTTAAAAACCACTGTTGCTCATATAGTCCTGCAGTCCTCTAGTGACAGTGGTTTCAGTACATGAGAAATCCTACTAAACAACTAAAAATCTAGTTAAAATTATTGTTTATTATTATTATTATTATTATTATTATTATTATTATTATTATTATTATTATTATTATTATTATTATTATTATTATTCATAGATGACCTGTTACACTTTACTTTCTGCCATGTTGAAACATTTGTTGCAGAAGAATATTGAAGCTGATGGAAAACTGGAACAAGTGGAACTTCAACTGAGTCAGCAGCTCAACAACACACAGAATCCAAAGGCTTCCAGCAGAACTAGGAAGGACCTCGTGACATCAGCACCTGTATCCAGTTCTCAACAGCAGTCAGGTATAAAAGGACTCACTTTTTCTGTATCTATTTTCTGAGTTCATCTTTAACTGACTAGGTAATGTAATGTAATGAGGGACTTGGTATATTATAGTGCCTCTTGTGTTTCTACTTAGAGGTGAAATTATTATCCTTATTGTTCATCAGACACATTTGCTTGGCTGTTGGTGTGTTCAGACAAATGTTGTCATATTCTTGGGGTAAGATTTGATCCCCACTGGATGAAGATGACCATCCTACTGAGAATTGAAACTTTTCAGGTTGGACTAGTCCAACCCCCATTGCTTTTTTAGAATCAAATGCTGGCTAACACTAGTTCACTGTGTTTCCAGAGAGACTCAAATTTTCTATTCAAAATGCAAAAATGAGATCTTCAGCATTGGCATAAACTTGGATGAAAAAGTGGGGGCCCCAACCTCTATGCCTTCCCCTTCCCTATGGTAGTCTCTCAAAAAGTGGGGGCTCTAGCCAAGAGGTTTAATAGAAGTTTACACCTATGATCTTCAGTCATTGTCTTGAAATGTTGAGAAAATAAATTTGATTTGATTGATTTGATTAGTGTTCTTGTTTTGTTATGATTTTAGTGAAAAATTGTTGAAAATTATTTTCAGAGTTCATTTTGTTGTGTGATTTGTAGACACTTCACCAAATTTGACTCCTTCTTCTGCTAAGATGCAACCAAATGAGACTCACGAAGCTGATGAATTTGGGGTTCGATGTCCATGCGGCTGTAGCGAAGTGAGACATGTGTTGAGATTGGGTTTGGCCTATTTCCCTTAGATTGCCTCCCCCTCTTTTTATCCTCAAAGTCCGAGTGTTTGACTTGAAGATCCATATCTGTTGAATAGTGCAACAGTATGAATGACAAGACGTAAACAATATATGATAATGATTGTGATGATCATAACTACCTTAGCTGGTGATCAGCTATTCTCACTTACTATCATTCTGGAGATTGTCTGAGTTGTACTGTTTGGACCCCTTGGGTAAAATGACCCTGCCCGACTGACTCCCCAAACTTTTTTCTATGACTATTTCAAATTTAGACTGAGCACCTAAGAATAAATAGCTACCATCACAGTACTCCTTTTGAAACCGCTATAATGTATTCACAACAGTTTACTTACTTATTTTTATTTTTAAACTTTCAAAGGACGATGGTCTGATGGTGCTCTGTGCAATCTGTGGTCGTTGGCAGCACGGAATCTGCTTTCTGATACAGTCGGCCGATGATGCACCCGAACAACACATATGCGACATATGCTCTGACGTAAGTAGTCGTTACTCACACCTTTAGAGTTGTTACTGACACCTGTAGTGCAGACAATTATCATCTGCTGTCATTTTCTTTCTTTTCTCTTGTTTTTGTGATTCTCCTCCATATTGAACTTTCTTTCATGGTGCTATTGTTTTTTTAATGTGTTCCTGTGTTTATTCTGTTTTAGCCAAGCATATCTTCTCTTCAACCCACAGATCACACATTGGTTGGCTTGTCATCAGAAGATTTGCAGGTTTGTTTCATCATCATCATCATCCACGGGTGTAGTCAGGAATTTGATTTAGGGGGTATAATGTGATTTGGGGATATAAATCTTTAAAAACTTTGAAAATCTTAAAAACACATTAAAATTTGTAAGGTGGTCTGATTTTTGGGGGGTATATATACCGATATACCCCCTTCGCTATGCCCTGTCATCATCATTATGTTGTGAGTAGTTTATTGTTTCATGTCACCTGATTACCGGTACATTGATGTAATCACTGTTAATCTGCTTCAGAGTTGAGTTCTATGGGAACAGTGAGCCATCATAAATGGCATTTTTCTACTCCACTGTGCACCAAGGCAGTTTTCCTGTGATCCAGGTTTACAAAGGAATTTGCTGTTGCCGTGCCAGTGATGATGATGTCATTGTGCTCAACGTGTAGCATTAATTGTGCAGATATTTTAGGAAATTAAAGACGTTGATGAAATTCTCTTGAGGAAAAATAGTCAGAGGTAGTGCATCAGCAGTCACTCTCAAATGAGTGCAGTAAACTCGTGAGTAAAGTGCAATAAACTGATGAGTGAGTGCAACGAGGGATTGTCGTTTCAGATGACCTGTCTTTGGAGAAGGGCTCTCATGGCCTGTACTGAGGAGAAGTTCATAACTCTTTCCGGCCTCTCTAACCGCCTGGAAGTAGACAAGAACGTCATCGCTAAGATAATGCAGCAAGGAACGAAACCTCAAAGCTCTGCAAGGTAGTTTCGAATACAATTACTATTACTGTGGCACGATTTAAAGTGGCTTAGGAGGAGGAGGCATTACTGCCTCTGTGAAAGCCACTCAGGGCACTAAAGGGGTTTGAACATCGCTCCGTCAGCCTACCGCTCCAGTGCGTTGCCCACTCTACCGTCTTCTGTCCCTGATATTGTCTTGGTTTTTCAGTTGTTCTACTATATTTCCAGCTTAGAAGACACGATTGCCCTGATTTCGGAATTCTGTTCATAAGTTTACCTTGCCTCGGATTGGCTTCTCATTATGTACATCTCTTGATTTTGATAGCTTTTCTTCTTTCTTTCTTTCATAGGCAGGCAAAGTCTGTGAACGTTGTCAAAATTCAAAAGGATGGAATACCAAAGTATTTCCAGAAATCGTTGCCTACCAAGAATAGTCAGGTAGAATGGTTGCTGGACACTCATTCCATTGTATTTACATTGTAGACTGTCTTCTTATGAGCTGCAGCATGAGTAACATCTAGATGTCCACAGATGGAACTGCCATAATTCAGTTATGACACAATGCTAGTAGAGAATTGTAGCCAAGTTATTTGCTACCATGAACTTAATAACTAAATATGATTATCGATCTTAGCGGTATTGATAAACGTATTGATATAATGGTGTTTAAGAGATCCTTTGATTGACTAACCGACCTGTTGGTGTTTCGCCATCTGCTGGATGAGACAGTTGTGAAGGTTTTGCTAGAAGTTAAGTTAAATCATAATTAATTAAAGAGTTACTTGGAAGCTGTTGACTTTTTTACAGGGGAGAGATGATCCGAAGTCAGAGAAGATCCAACAAAAACGTGAACCAGAATCGGAATCTCCAACGGAAAAAGATGCAAGTTTTATTAATATTGTTTATGGGCATTGTCATATAGTGTCCATCATCAGTAACATTATAATGTGTAATAAACAGGTAGACTACAGTTACACCAAGCACTCCCAGATTTAGTTACAAGGTTGAACAAATCGTAGTCAGACAACGACTGTGCTCTGTTAACTGTTTCACATTCTCACATATTTTCTTACCTTATATTTTCTTACCTTACTTTATTTTCTTACCTTACTTAACAGTTTATGGACTAAATCACTGACCTTTGCCTTCGTATCAGACAAAGTCTTCATTCTCCCAAATTTCACCACTCTGGAGTTGCCATGGTGAGGAGAAGCCATGTTTGTCTCTTATTGAAGGCAATATTGTTAATTAATCTAGAGATATTTTAAATTTGGTTGGGTTTTGCTGTTTGGTTTAGATTGGAGCGATTGTGATGCAGACGTCAAGACTCAACGTGTCGTCTGCCAACGGAACAAAGGCTGGTAAAGCCACGCGTTCTGACAAAACCCAGGTGGATTCGGTAAATATGTCAGCTTTTCAAGATCCACTTTCCTATGCTGCTTGTTATTCTTCAGTCAAATGTCAAGTGCCGTTCTAAAATCAGTTACATTAATTGAAATTGCCTTTAACGGAACTTTTAATATAGGGTAATAATAGTGGCTGGCCACAGCCTACATCAATGCCGTGGTTAACAAGAGGCCTGAACCAAGTCATCAACACAGAGACTGAGACTTTTGAACCTGTTCACTCTCTGCTGATGGCAATAAATCAATGGAAGATATGAATAATCCATCTAATGTGCTTTAGCAATTCTGTATTTTAAAGGTAAATTCTTCAACTCGTTCAAGTGCTAACAAGAGTCAGGAAATGAAGAAATCAGTGACACTGAGCAAAGGCAAAAGACAGAAAGCAGCTCAGAATGACGTCAGAATATTTTTCATGACTAAACTTTGATATACTTTTTATTTGGCTTATGAAAATAAGAGTGTATTGTAATTGTTGTAATGATAGCAAATGTATACAGTTCAACTCAAATAATGTAGCATGTCTATTCAATATTAACAGGAGCTACTGATGGGTGTAACTGACCATCACTGATGCTATGGCATTAATGAGATTAACTGTACTGGTGCAGGAAATTTTGAAATGCACACGGTGTACGATCATCGACTGATGCTTTTGTGCACTATTAAGTGGCGCTATAGAAGTTTAAGATTAAGATAATTATGTACATTATTTTGCAGGTGTACGATTTTGAGTTCAGCAACACGCAGGAAGACTATGAATGTGGTCCTCTGCCAGGAAAACGAAAAAAGGCAAGTGTCACTTCGAGAGATTTGAAGGCATGACTCCTGAGTGACAGGCTGTGTCACGTCTTTAAGGAGTGTCAGGACGGCGTCACGACGGTTTCTTGTCTTTCGATCGTAGTTGTTTTTGTTTTTGCTGTTGTTTGAAATACTGACAGTACGTGTTGTTATTTAGTCAAGAATTGTTGTTGATTTGTTGAAGTTAGAGCATACTTGTATCTTTGCAGTTCTGTTTGCTTGATTATAAAGCAGTGTTTTATCGAGACCCCGGGCCTTTGGGGGTGAGTGGGGGGGGGGGGGGAAATTGACTTGGCTGGAGGGGAAGAGACACAGTCCAATGCAAAAATTTGTCAGTGCTGGGATTTGGGGAGGATTTTTGTGGTTCCTGGGATTTTTTTTTTTTGGGGGGGGGAGAATTTTATGGTGGGGCGGGAATTCTCCCCCTATCAGACCTGTTTAAAACACTGTTATAAAGGATTCAATGGAGTTTGCAAAAGGCACGATGTGTGATTGTTATAGGAAGGAACAAAAACTTTTCAGTATTTTCTCTTTAATTTCATTTTGTTTTAACAATTTGTATTGTTTCCTAAAACTGCAGTTGTTCATTTTGTTTTAACAATTTCTATTTGTTTCCCAACACCGTAGTTGTGTTTACGACTTACGTTGTTTACTGCGGTGACATTTATCCTGCAGTTGATTACTATTTTACTTGTTTACTGAGTTTTGTAATATATGACCGACGAATTAAAGGATTGTGTTGATTAATATGTGTTAAAGTGTAATTGTATCTTGGTCTGCCATCGGCTGATGCGTCTACGCATTATGGAGTGGCGCTATAGAAGTTTAAGATTAGTTGGATTAGATATTGTATGTATGGCATTGAAGTGAAGGACCTTGCAAAGCAGGATTTCCTGCAGTCAGTATGTGCCTTGGAATTTTGGAAAAAGCTGCATTTGACAGATAATGCAAAGGCATTCGCCAGGTGGCGGCGGCTTCTTTCCTCAGCAATTCGCTAGAGGGAAAAGACAACAACCTACTTATGCATGTTTAATTTTAAGAGCTAGTACCAGTTCGTACGTATAAAGATTAAACGCGTAACATTTCAATTTATATAGCGCCTTGATTTGCACAAGACGGCAGACTAAGCTTAATGCGTGTTGTATTAATATCCATCGGTACCCGAAATGCGAACCGTCTTCAGTGGCGCCTTCCAGACTCGAACCGCGACTCGACAGGCTGGCTCTGCATCCAGACACTCGAAACATAAACCCTATCATGTCCTCTGGTCGGGTTTTCGTTCCCACGACCCCTGGAAGACCCAGTGTTTAATCTAGACTCCGGGGGCACTTACAAGGCCGGGGGAGTCAGCCGGGGGCTGCTGTTACTGTTAGTTGATGAAGTAGCCTATGCCAAAATGTCCGGGGTATTTGAAATTTCCGGGGAAGGGCAATTTTCCCCGGAAACGGCCTAGATTAAACCCTGGTAAGACCACTGGCCATTGCGGTAACGGTCTGACCGATCGGGGGGGAGAGAGGGCAACTATCGTAAGTAATTAGTTAATTCGTCAGCAGCTCTACTTAGCATTGAAATATCCAAAGTTCCAGAAATTCCGTTGACGGCTTCCCTCCCCCACTCCACCCCACTTTTTTCTTAATTCGAACCCATGAACTGTCGCCAATTCCTTCCCACGGTCTTTCTGCTCTCCTGCGTGCACTCCATCCGTCCATCGGCAGTGCTTTATACCGTACGTACTCAACATCCAGTACGCTCGTAGAGTACGGAGACCCTGTGTCGGTCTGCCATCGGTTATTTTCATTAGCGACTGGCGTGCATTATACCTCGAGATTAGACCGGATCTGAACCGTGTTTGGCCCCGCGACAGAGTTCAAAGCGGTGATGCTAGCAGCGGTATTGAGTTAACCCCCCCCCACCCCCCTCACCCCCTCACCCCCCCCCACCCCCCACCCCCCCACCCACCCATATCTCTGGCGCCCGAATTTCGTCGAGTAATCGTGAGAAAGGTCGATGACACAATGTGACGCTTTGAATTGCAAGTATATCTGACCGAAGTTTTTTTTACTGCTTACTCAAGCGTGACGTTCGGTTTGAGTGACTAGGCCAGTGAGAGAAATCCAAATTATGGATAGCCAGCCGACCGAGTCCGGGTTTGGGGGGTGGGGGTGGGGTGGGGGTCTGGGATTATCCAGCGTCACGTGACGCTGGGCTATTTTAAACAGTTGTAATCTTGGCATTGATTCACTGTCTGAATAACAATTGAATGAATGCCTAAAAAGCTAGGCCCAGTGTTTTATACAGGCCTGTTTGGGGGGGAGATTCCCCCCCCCAAAAAAACACCCTCAAAATGTCCCTAAAAATCGCAGCACTAACAATGTTGTTGCATTGAACTGCGCCTCACTGCCTCTACCCCCCTCCAGCCATTCAATTTCTCCCCCTCAAAGGCCTGGAGTCTGGATAAAAATTTATCCCCCCTCAAAGGCCTGGAGTCTGGATAAAACTCTGGCTAGGCCTATTAAAGTTTCTGTTCTCTTCTTAGGGCTGTTGCGAAATCTTACTTGATGACTCATTCCGTTATTGATTTTACGATAATTTTCGACGGAGAAATACATGTTTAAAACTTCGATTCTACGTATAAAGTTTAGGCATGGACAACTAGTAGTCTATGGTTTAGGCCTAATGGCAAATTTATATCATTTTAGCCAATAGTTTGACCTGGGCGGGAAGGTAGCAGAGTGGTAACAACGTTGGACGATTGTTCAGGAGGTCGCGGGTTCAACTCCCACAGGAGCCCTAAGGTCGACCTAGCCTTCTTACACCAGAGGGCGGTGGCAACTACCGGTAAGTAGCGGATTAATCCGCGGAATAAGCAGGTGCATTGCATGAGAACACTGGTCCTTTATCATGAAATATGCACTAGTCGCCTGGTTGAGGGCCTTGAAACGGAGATCAGCGCCGTTTCTGTGAGCCTTGAGGCTAGCATTGAGTGCTCGGGAACAGTGGCGTAGCGAGGGTATCCGGTGCCCGGAGGCAAAGTGTGCCGTTTGCGCCCCCCTCGTCCCCAACACTGCTGACGAACAAAAAAGGTCGTCACATCGTCTCTGCGCCCATCAAATCTCTACGGTGCCCCTATCACTTGTTTCATTATATATAGCACTTGTTTCTTCTTATTTATTATGCATTTAACTTACCAAAAACCCGATTTTGGCGCCCCCTCACATCGGCGCCCGGGGTCATTGACCCCCCCTCCCCCCCTTCGCTACGCCTCTGCTCGGGAATAACTTTCTAGTTATACTGTGTGTGTTAACTCTAACCATGAATGTTAGAAAATTCATTTCCTATGGCTTTAATGCGCATCTGTAGCTTACAGAACGTTTCTAAGACCTGCGTCCAAAATAGCGTACGTGTCCACAGTTTGAGATACTGAAGCTGCGTTGAAAGGGGATGCTCTACAGGTATAACGAAGCATAGGCCTATAACAAGAGATTTGATCGCATCGCCTAGTTGTCTAATGTCTTATCTGACAGAGGACAGAGATTGGTTCTGTTTGCAATCAATCTGACCTCTCCACTTCCATTTCTGATTTCCAGACCGTTACGTCCCAATCAGGGCTAACCTGTGCCCCCCTCCGCAAACAGGCCCGCCGAGATACATTTCGAGATAAATTTCGGGCCCCTGTGCAGAAGGGCAGTCACGGGGCCCCCTACAGGTCTCCGGGCCCTGTGCATTTGCCCCCTCTCGGCGGCCCTGCCCGCAGAATAAATATTTGGGCGTCCAAGGGCGGAGATTATGGGGGACGTTGCTGTAAATACAAAAATGTGTCCTTCGGATAAGCCCCTGTGAACTCGGGGGGGGGGGGTATTTGCGGGTGCCCTGGTCCCCAATTGTATCCTCTATTAACACTAGACTGTCGACTGCAAGCACACACACACACACACACACCAACCAACGCCCACGCCCACATACCTTTGAAATACTTCGACGGCATAGAGTTTCTCAAACACGCCCCAACCCTGACATATGATGTCACTCTCCCATCCCACCGACCCCCCCCCCCCCCACTCCCACCCCCACTCCCACTCCGCGCTCAATCCGGTATTTGGCCCGCGGGGGATATGACTTCTCTCTCTCCAAAACGCGTTTCACAGGTTTTCCGGACGTGTACGCGATGTCAGTTGGGCGCGGTCCGGCTGGCAATAGGCCTACTGGCAAAATAGCAGGCATCCGTAACCCCGTCCAGGGTCTACCTACTTAGGCTACTCACTGCTCGGTGTCCTGGTTTATACTCGATGGTTTCTTTCGTTGCCAAATTTCCGAAATCAAACACTAGATGCAAAAACCAATTCCACAATTGTGCCATGCATGAGTCTTGGGCAAAGAAAACTCTCTGAGTGTGTCTAGTTTAACCCCTTAACTGGGGATCCCTGATATATCCGTCCATTTTACATTGAGTTACAGTTAAATACACGGTTAAGGGGTTAAACGATGAGTGGTAAATTCCTTCCACGTTCAAGAATCGCGAAAGACAGTGGCGTAACGTGGGGGCGGGAAAAGGCACTTTGTAGAGAGCCCCCGGGGCCGCGGGAGAGGGGGCCCGAAGAATGTTTTTTGCTCGCTAGCACTATAGAGGGTGTGACGACCTTTTTTGCTCGTCAGCCATTGGAGGCCCCATATCAAGGATGCCCCTCAAGCCCCCTAAAAGTCACGCTACGCCACTGGCGGAGGATCGGGAATATCTGAAAGAAACATTAATCATAGAGATGATGATGATGATGATGATGATGATGATGATGATAATAATAATAATAATAATAATAATCAGGATGATGAAGAGAATGCCAGCATTGAAAACACACAAGATTTTAAAAATTGTTATATTTAATAATATGAACGTTTGCAATGAATCGGGAAAGGAGATAAACACTCCCCCGTCATTTTTGACGGGTTGACGGCTAGTTGGGAAATTAATCACTATGAACATAGAAATAAGTATTTGGGCGAAACATGCTCTTTATTATAGACCTATAACTACAAAACGTGTCACATTTCCATCACTTTTATTAATTCTGACCAATCAGAGAGCGTGTCTTGTATCCGCTCAAGAAGTGAATTCGTTGGCCTATTACGGTTTGCTGCCAATAGCAACGACAACGAACGAATATTTAAGCTCTCCAATCAGAGCTCGCATAGCATTCGAAACATCGATTATATATCTCTGTGTTCAACGTTCAACCCGAAGCAGTTTCCGGTCTTGATAGATACCGCTGTGTAGTAAACCCACACCACAGTTCTAAAGTAGGTATGACTCTGTTATCGATTAACTCTGCATTGGGGAAACCCATGCCGTAGGCGACGGTAATACTATTTGCCGTAGGGGTCAATAGCGAGGAAAATTATGACCTAGGACTTGCTTCGCACATGGAAGTTACAGTTGCAGTTGACTGCGACTGTGACTGAAGAACGGTGGCGGTTCCACGTGGGGGGGCAGGCCCGCCGGAACGAATTTTGGTCAGGGGGTGCAGATTTTTTCGATGTGAAATTTTCTCTTTCAAATCCTTGACAAGCAAAAAAGTCTTCAACGAAAGAATTTACCTTCAAAATAGCTTGACAAGCAAAAAAGTTCGTCTGTACACTCTGCACCCCTCTGCACCCCCTGTTTTTCAGGATTCAGAGGTGCAGAGGGGTACAGACCATCCTCTTTCCACCCCAGCTAGAGTGCAATGCACCCCCTGAATTTTTCCAGAGGGTGCAGCTGCACCTCCTGCACCCCCACTTCGGGCGTGCCTGTGGGGGATGAGTGGGGATGCATCCCCCCACCGGTTACTAGCC
Organism: Metaphire vulgaris; assembly: GCA_018105865.1. NCBI lineage: Eukaryota > Metazoa > Annelida > Clitellata > Crassiclitellata > Megascolecidae > Metaphire > Metaphire vulgaris. Next base: position 17,329,787 of record CM030840.1, read on the forward strand.
GGGGATTGCCTTTTTTGTTTGTCGACCTATCGTCGACAAAATAGAAGGGAAAAATTCTCTGTTTTCAGCCTTTTCCGGGAAATTTGATTGATTTTGTTCCCTTCTATTTTCATCCCATTGCTGGATGTGCCACTGTCCTCCCCTTAGTTGCGTGCAACAGAGGCGCCTTCGTTTCGCGGCTGTCGGCTTCCGCGCATGCGCAGAAAGGGACATGTTCGTCGTCTGCTTCGATGACTTCGAACCGTCGCTTTGGCAACGGAGCCTAACGACAACGTCTGCGAGAGGAATGCATTCCGGACCGATTGACAGGCAAGAGCAACTAATCGAAGCGATAGCAGCGGCGTGACAAATGCTAGGCATGATGTCACGTGACTTGTCTCAGGGCAAAGGTCATCTGAAACGATTTCCTTTCGGACGAGAAATAGCGAAAGAACAGATAGCGCTACGTTTAAAGATTTGACGAAGGTATGTGCGTTAGGTCTTCACTGGAAAAGAGCTTATAATCAGATATAAAAAGATCACGTGAGTCTCTAATAATGCGCTGATATGAAAATTTAGGAGACAGGGTTCCTGAGTGGGGGAGGGGAAAGGAACATAGAAATTAAGGGATCAGATTTTTTTACACTAGAAACATTTACCGCACTTTCATTTTATCCTAAAAATAAACTGCAAAACTGTAGACTTTACAATAATCCAATATCATACAGTATGTGGATGATGATGTACCGTCTCACAGGTTAAAAGATTTTCGAGTTCATATTTATTTCTGCAATTTAGCCTACTCAGCGATAAAGAGCAGTGGCGTCGCCAGGAATTTTTGGTTGGGGGGGGGGGCAAAAGGGGCTAGCGTGTCAGATTCCTTACCCACCCCCAGTTTAGCAGGTTAGTAAGTAAGTAAGCACCAAGTAAGTCTAAGTGCAAATGTAGTCAGCGATAAAGAAATAATTCGATGGCGCAAATGCGCTGCTTAGATGACAACTCGTGGCGTTGATCTTTATCAGCGTCTTGCCTTCTTATCCGACGCCCTCACCACGTGCCTCTAATCCTATCTCATATATTGGATTGCTTCCATTGGATTGGCTTTACGCACCCTTTGCAATATACAGTACATGCTCTAGTACATTTACTACGAAGGCTGATTATTTTAGAAGCCATCGCAGAAAGGGAGATTGCTTATATTGCTGCTTATATTCATAGTCCAGGCGCTAACGGTGGTTATAATAATAATAATAATAATAATAATAATAATAATAATAATAATAATAATAATAATAATAATAATAATAATAATAATAATAATAATAATAATAATAATAATAATAATAATAATAATAATAATAATAATAATAATAATTTTAAATAATAGTTGTAATAATAGCAATAATAATAATAATAATTTATCGGCCTTTGAATCTACGGTTTCATAATCCAGTGGCGTAACGTGGGGGGTGAGGGGGCAATTTGCAGAAAGCCCCCCGGGCCCCGGAAGAAGGGGGTCCCGAAAAGTGGTTGCAACTTACTAAACAATTATTTATTTTTACATTTGACTACTGTTTCAATATTACTGCTACAAAGTGAATAATTATTGAATTACAGATTAAACCATATTTTCTAGAACGGTGTAATCTACGTTAGCCTATAGGGGCCCCTATATCCTATAATGGCCTCCATATCAAGGATGCCCTCTGGACCCCCGAAAGTCACGCTCTACGCCACTGGCTTCATCTGTCTGATTCAAGTCCCATTTAACTAAGATCCATTTCAGCCGTAAGCATGATGCCTAGTCAAATATATAATCGTATTTGCTAGTTACTGTACTTTATGTATTCAGAGGTCATTGTGGGTGGATTTGTGATGCTGATGAATTCATCGAGGACGTTGCTATGATGTTCTAAAACAATTCTAAAAACATCACTAGTGAAAATAGGAAGCTGAACTCTATGTTGCGCTACATAAATTCACGATCTTAGCTCGAGAGTGCGGTGTCTTATCTTATTGTCAGAAACAATGTAACCAATGCAATGCAGACAATGCAGCACTTTTGAAATGGAAAAGTGTCAATAAATGAATGGATGGGTGGAATAAGAAGTTAAATGCAGTTGCCACCTTAATGGTCAGGCTGTCAAATGAAGGGCCCAGAAGAAGAAGAAAGAAAATCCAGTTACCCCATTAGTGGTGAAAATATCAGTTGAAGGGTCCGGTGAAATAAGGAAGTAAATGCAGTTACCCCTCTTATTGTTATTGACACTCAAACCATTGGGGGGTTGGATATGGTTGCCTCCTTATTCCACCCATCCATTCAAATGTAACGCCAACAACGAGGCTAATTTTTTTAGCTGGTTTAAGAAAATCTGTGTTTTTATTTTGCCAGCGTTTTTTATAATAAAAAAACGTCGGCACAAATAAAAACACGCTAAAAACGAAGAAAACGTGGGAAAACTAAAAAACGTAAAAAACGTTTATTACATCTACGGACAAAATAGCAGGCATTCGTAACCCCGTCCAGGGTCTACCTACTTACTTACTGCTCAGTGTTCTGGTTTATACCAGCCAGCACCACCGCCCTACCACCCGCGAGCGGTTCGCCATCCGGGACCACTCATTCCAGCGCCCGGAGTCGGAGTACATACAGTACAAGGAACGGCCAGAGAGAGAGCATAGATTCTTCTACCTTCTGATCCCGACCACTTGTTTGCCCGAAGCAGCAGCCGCAGCAACAACAACACTGGCATACGTTTAGAGTTTTTAGGCCGACAGCAGTTGCAGCAGCAGCAGCAGCAGCAGCAGCAGCAGCAGCAGTGGGGCCGAATTTGCGCGTATACGTTTGGTTAATCTGGAACGCATTGCTGCAGAACGGAAACGTTCTAAACGCGTTCGTGTGTCTCAGAGCGGATGCCAGAATAATAATAGCCACAGAGAGAGGTTGGCAGAATATAAATTCTCTCCGCTTTTAGAATAGGTTTCTATTTCTAAGTTCTCGCCTCGTTTCGTTGCTGTCTCGCTATATTGCGTTGCACAGGAACGGCGATTTTCATTCAAATCGAGTAAGTTTTCTTGTTCGTGTTACCGATGACAACAGTATTACTGCCTAATATTTTGACGTAAACAGTTTGATGATAATACGATTAGCTTCTGGTTCGAACATACAGGCCAGACCCTACTGAACCACTTTAAAATTGTACAATTATTATTATTATTAAAATACAGTAGTAGAGTAGTAGTAGTGAAGTAGTAGCAGTAAATTTGTATTATTAGCAGTAGTAGTAGTAGTAGTAGTAGTAGTAGTAGTAGTAGTAGTAGTAGTAGTAGTAGTAGTAGTAGTAGTAGTAGTAGTAGTAGTAGTAGTAGTAGTAGTAGTAGTAGTAGTAGTAGTAGTAGTAGTAAGATCATCATCATCATCGTTATTTTTTAACTTTTTTCTGTTATTATGTGACCCCAATGTGGCCATATAATAAATTTCTGGCCATCGTGAATGGCCATGTACTTCCTTCTTGGCTGACATGTATAAGATTAACTGATAGCGCACTTTTTATGTTTGCGTTTGCTGGGTATTATTGTGGGACTTCATTAAGGAGAAAGTGTGATCCATGGCTGGGGTTCTTGAGCGCGTCTCAACACAGCGCCAGTTAATGCAGTTTCACCTCCGTCAATATCCCTAGAACCCTGGAATGTTTCCCCCCACCACACTCCACCCCCACGCCCTCTTCAGAGTGTCATGACTTCCAGGTTGCCCGAGGGGTAACCCTGCGAGCGTGTCACGCATCAATCTCTCGAGTAGTTGTTGTTGTGACAGGGGAGTGCCTGGATTTCTCGGACCCTCGGCATGTCACTCTCTCGGTGACTCGAACAACAAGCGTCACGTGGCGACGGGCGATATCTTCAGTAGTTTGTCAACGTTCCTAGATTCTTCTATTTCTGGACCCTTTGGCTACGAACGGGCAAATTAAATGGATCGCCTCTCTCTCTCGCTCTCTCTCTCTCTCTCTCTCTCTCTCTCTCTCTCTCTCTCTCTCTCTCTCTCTGTGTGTGTGTGATTGAAAAAAAGCCTATCAAGTGCTCTCTCTATACAGCGTGTGCGTGCAGTTTCCGCCAGGCAACCCGGGTTGCGCGAGGCCCGCTCGGCTCTTGAGAGCGAGCTACTAGAGCTCTTGGCAGAATGTCACGGGCGCTAGGGAATGTCAACAGGGCCGTGTCACTCTGGCTGTCGGCGTGTTTATACAGGCGGCTGCCGTCAGCAATTGACACGTCGGAGAGGGGCGCGGAGGGGAGCTGGGAGCAGGTCGACGAATGACGAATGGGTTGGGTGAGGGAGAGGGAGCGGGGAGGGGGAGGGGGATGGGACGAGGGAAAGAATGGATAGAAAATATGTCGATGACACGTACTTAGAAACTGGGTTGTTTCCCAGGCCAACAGGGCAGCGCAGTGATTTGAAGTTGAGGGTTTTTTTGAGTGGTCTTCAATACGTAATTATTGCAAGGCAAATTAATTTATCACATTACTAAGCAAGACGTCTGTCTGTCTGTCTGTCTGTCTGTCTGTCTGTCTGTCTGTCTTCTCTCTCTCTCTCTCTCTCTCTCTCTCTCTCTCTCTCTCTCTCTCTCTCTCTCTCTCTCCTAATCGTTTTTCGAGACGCGTTAGATTATCTGGCAGGGACTTGTGTTTGTGGAATGCGCTCTTGAAACCCGAGCTCGCTCTCATGCGCCGTAATAGTAATGTAATCGTCGTCGGGCGTAAATATTGATAACAGAACCGGAACACCAGATTGTCCGGTTCACTTTCTCTCAATCAGAGCAATCTGAAAGCAATTCAACTCTCGTCGTGCAGATTGCAATCTACGAACTTAGGCCTACTCACTTGCGTTGGAATTTAATGCAATAGCCTAAAATAGTCTAATAGTCTAATAGCCTATAGCAGCCTATAATAATAATAGCCTAAAACAGCCGAATGACTTACTCAAACTGTCGAACAGGCCTGAGGACAGGGGGTGCAGCCGGTACATTGTTCCGGGGCCCATGGAGCTCAAAGGTGCCCAGGCAGTGTTTTATACAGACCTGTTAGGAGGGGAGATTTCCCCCTCCCCAAACCTCAAAATCCCCACCCCCAAATCCCAGCACTTACACAAATTTTGCATTGAACTGTGTCTTTTCCCCTCCAACCAAGTCGATTGTCCCCGAAAGCCTCAATTCCCCCCCCAAGGCCTGGAGTCTGGATAAAACACTGCCGCGCGCCCAGGTCCGGTGATGATGATGATGATGATGATGATGATGATGATGATGATGATGATGATGATGATGATGATGATGATGATGATGATGATGATGATGATGATGATGATGATGATGATGATGATGATGATGATGATGATGATGTATTAACAATAGTCTGAAAAAGACCCTGACAACGGAAAAAGGTCATCTTCTTCGTCATGGGTTCAGAGGCCCCGGCGAATGTCTTCTTAGGGGCCTGGACCGATGATGTTAAGTAATTAATGCCATAAAAAAGACTGACAAGCACGAAAAAGGTCATCGACTTTTTCACACACTTGTCAGGTCAGGACCCGTGACTCAATTTGCACCGGGGCCCGGAAATTCTCTCGGCGGCCCTGCTGTCGAATTATGCTCGCAAACGCTCGTGGCCTCTCATCGGAGATTTTTCTGCATTCGTATTCGTAATAGACTGATTTATGTACAGCAGTAAGCACGTAAGTAAGTAAGTAAGTGGATTCTGCGTTGTAATACTAGCGCAGCATTAAGCGGCGCTTAACGCGAAACTTAATCCGATTTCACTATAATTGAATCCACTGCAAGATATCAATCTATCCATCCATCTATCTTTCTATCCTCTGCGTATCCCTTCCTGCTTTAAGTTCTTCTTCTTTTTCTTCTTCTTCTTCTTCTTCTTCCTCCTCCTCCTCCTTCTTCTTCTTCTTCTTCTTCCTTCTTCTTCTTCTTCTTGTCAGTTTTCAGTTTCCTCTAAAAGGTATCCTATAGCCCAATAGATAAAAACGTCTTTCAGTTCTGAGATTAGATCCCGCTGGCCATATAGTAGAGTACATGGAAATTCCATTAAGACTTAACATCGAGACGGTTTATATATCAACGCGTGAACTGACGTTTTGGAAAATCCGAAGCGAAACGCTCTAACTTCTTCAGATGGAACTGAAGCCCTTCCAGACTACGGCAGAGACACCATGCCTGCCTCTGGCAGATAGATGAGTTCGTGCTTTTGGAAAAGGAAATCGATAGGACAGAATATAATAGTCTACTAAAACAGACTGTCAGAATGAGGAATTTCAATGTCAGAGCAGTTAGTTGAGAAGACAACGAACATATATATATATATATATATATATATATATATATATATATATATATCGGAGTTTCAAGGCTTAGCAGACGAATGGATATACGATAGACTTCTAGAGCTTGTTAAGTGGCTGACTCGTTGCCTAAACTCGATATTTTAAAAATTAACTGCAGACTTCTTAAAGTGGCTGTCTCTAAATTATTCTGAAAGAACATAGGGTGATGTTGACCCACTCCCTCTGCGGCTCTGCCCTCCCTCCCTCCTCCCTCCCTCACCCCGTCTCCACGTTTTTCAACGTTCTTCCCCATGAGTAAGTATCTTACTTTCGTATACTATTATTTAGATTCACCTATGAAATAATTTATTTCGGAACGAATTGCCTTCTTTAAAAAAAAGAATTCAAAATAAGTTTCAAACTTTGTCCTTAGCTTCGATAAGGGGGCGTGCTTCTTTGTGTTGAAGGCGCTGCTTCTTGCTGACCCGGGGGGTGGGGGGTTATATAGAGATATCCCGCCGACAATGTCGGCAAAATTTATTTGCGGATTTCTCCGGTATAATGTCGTTGGAGGTCAGAAGGTCGAGTGGAAGACGGGGCATTATCGTCTGCGGGGTCCAGTTCATAAATCGTGACCTCTGACCTTTGTGGTGACGGTTCTGTCGAGGGTCTTTGTACGGCGGTGCGCCCCCCAGCGTTCGACGCGAAGAATTATTTCCTCTAATCATTTTCACCTCGATTTCGGACGTCGTCGGGGAATGATTTTGGATATTCGGGTGGAGGATTGTGGGGTGGGGAGGGGGGTTAATGGGTGGGCTGGGGATGGGTTCGGGTGGGGAGGGTATGTGTCCTGAAACCTTTTGGCCTCGAGGTCAGATTCTACGCGAAAGTGTTACTACATTGCCGTGACGTACTTGGTACTTGGTACTAAGACGACTTCAAGTACTCAAGTACCTCAGGCTAGAGTCGAGTACTTATACATGGATATTTTGTTTGACGAAGATGGTTCTTAAGATTCTTGTGAACTCCTAATCGTAGATCACGATTTGAAAGCCTTTTGGGCCTAATGCTTATGGGTCTAATTTTTAGGGGTTGTCCATTAATTACGTCAGCAATTTTTGTGCAGTTTTCGACCCTCCCCCTTGCCAACAACTGTCAAACTCTCAGTGACCCCTCAATAATTATGTCAAACCCTTTTGACTCTCCCCAAGATCAGTGACGGGTCCCCCTAAAATTGTTTAGAAGGTTGTACTATGTTTAGCGGCGATGACCTTTTTCCTTTTTTTGCTCATCAAGTGTCGATATGGTGGAGGCGATTACCTTTTTCTGCTTGGCAGGCATTTTACCGTTGTAATAAATAGTATTCCACGAAATTTCCTACTTTCTTGATTATTTGTAAAAAAATGACATTGTTGACTTCAATTTCTTTTGATCCTTCCCCTGTCAACAACTGTCAAACTTTTTCAGACCCTCCCCTATATTAACGTAATTAATGGACAACCCCTTTGCTTATGGACCTAATGCCTTTACCTCTGCAGCGCCTAATCGGCCTGTTCTTTCACTTACATCGGACATTTTTGCCGTGTTTTTACCGTGTTTTTTACCGTCCGTGTAATCTAGTTCGTCAGCTCTAGTCTAAATACCTTTTGGCAATAGGCATGGAAGAACAGCGCCAATGATTAAACTCAAATAACATACCCACAGTAGAGACAGACAGACAGACAGACAGATAGACAGACAGACAGACAGACAGGAAGACAGGAAGACAGACGGTCTGACAGGCAGACAGAGATACAGACTTCAATTGAAATGCTATTTGAGCATATTCATTCGAATACCAATAAAACAGAATGGAGGGAAATCAACAAAAATGAAGGTCATTTTGCAATAAATAATTATTGGTCGTAAATATATTTCCAAAAAGTGGGTCACTTTACAACAGTGACAGGCAACTGGATTGTTCTCATGTTCGTGTTAACTGGGACGATGCTGCATGTTTATATAACGCTATAATCAGAATCTCATAAACAAATAACAAAATGATATCAAACAAACATGATAAAACGACAATTTAGGTTTCATCTGCCAATCTATCGTTAAATAAACACAAATAAGACCGTCTGTTATCTAATCATCTCCCGCTAGAACGTATCTACTGTCAGAGATATTCCGTATTCTATAGCAGATATGCAGTTTATACAGAGGCGGCTCAAAAGAGGGGGCACGTGCCCCCTAATGAATTCCCGTCCCGTAAGTGGGCCCCCCATCGAGGGTTATATTATTCCTGTATGTTCTGATTTATAAAAAAATAGTTGCCCCATGCTTAGTAGTTGCCACCTCAACGCCTCCCCCCCCCCGATTGCCAAATCCTGGGGCCGCCACTATATGATTGTGTTCGTTCGTATTGGAATAACGAAAGAGAAGAAAGAACAGGACAGAGAGTTTCTCCAGGACTCTGCCTTTCGTCTCTGGGACTCCGTTTCTCTTTCTCCCTGGAATGCGCGAAGCCCTCACCTGGACCGACCGGAAATGCCGGTGTGTTGCAGCGGAAGTGGCGGCATCTGGCGACTGGTAAACCACCGAATGCAAAAGCGGCTAATAACTGCAAACGTCATCAGCACCGCCGGCGTTTTGCCGCGCTTCCAGAAGGCGCCGTTTCTATTATATATTGCAAAGCAAACGTATAGGGCCTACCTGAATCCGACACCTAGGCCTCTCCTCCTCCTACTCCTCTTCCCTCGTCCTCCTCTTCCTCCTTTCCTCCTTCATTCAGTCTTCTGTTGTTCGCCCTGCCGTGTCTCTGTTTCTCTGTACTCCTTCATTCGGCATTTCTACCGTCAGTCGATCCATCCATCCATCCATCCATCCATCCATTTATTCATTCATTCCTTCATTCATCCATTCATCATATGCTGCTGCTTCTTTGGATGCTCAGTTGTCTTCCTCTCGTATCGAGAGCTCCCTGGCTGAACCCATCATCCCCTCCAGGCCCTCCCCTAGCAAGCACCCCTTCCCCAACCCACCCAACTACGGATCCCCGTCCGCAACCATTCATCGACGAAGGCGCAGTGCCCGTTTCCTTTGTTTATCTCTGCCGAAAATCGATCGACGGAACGAAAGAGACGACGGAACGGACGAAGACGGAAGTCGATGCAACGAGCGATCTCCTAGACTGACTACTTACTTGCTTTTTTGCTTACTTTAGTTCTTCCCTGTAGTTACTGCAGCTGGGCTTAACCTTTTATTTTATACCTTAACCAGTGGCGTAGCCAGGATTTTCGGAAGAGAGGGCTTGATTTTTGATTTTGACCGTGACCAACTGTGGAAAATCCTGACAAGCAAAAAAGGCCCTCGCCTCTGACTTAAACCTGTACCGTCTATAGCCAAGGGGTTTTTGACCCCCGAAGACGCGTCAGAAAGTAAAAATGCATGGAAACTCATAAACATTCTTTCAGCGGCCAAGGGGGTTTTAATCCCAACGTCCTTGGCTACGCCACTGACCTTAACCGTTCATTCAGATTTCGGCTCATTGCGCAACTTATGATAATTCTTTACGATGCCAAATGCAATTAAAACGATCTTACTTACTTGTTTACCTCTTTACTTACTTGCCTGCATGGCCGCTTACTTACTTACCTAATGTAATTTTGCGTAACGTTAACAGTTTTGCGATGGTCCCCTTCGCTCGCAGTAATACTGTATAAATCGGGCGTCGTTTAAGATCCAGTGCCAATGTTTTTGAACACCCGCAGTTGTTGCTGCGTTTTCTCTTGCCAGGATCCCAAAATTGTTGGCC
>CM030840.1:17344883-17452383 GCA_018105865.1 Metaphire vulgaris
GCCCTCACTCTTTCCAGCCACCCCCCGCGCTGAAAACCATCCGTAGGCGCCGGTGTCGTCAGCTGCGAGTTTCGGCCAAGATGACGTCACTGAAATCGCTCCGCGGACCGAAGAGGAAGTACTTCGGCGCCCGGAGAGACTCGAGGTGCGATCCGGGAACGTCACGTGATCATACAGCTGATCGTGCGGTGCCAAGGTGAGTGCGGAACGCCGTTGTACAGGTGTGGCAGGTGTACAGGTGCTTTGGATGGCGTAGAATTACCTTTGGGGTGGGGGTGGGGAATGGGGAGGGGTTAGGGATGGGACTGAATGTCTTATGAAAGTGTTAATCCACCTGGAAATTTGTCGAAGACTTGTCAAATTCTCCCCGTTTTCCAGTGCTTGGCTCGACAAAATCGATGATTGTGAAAATTTGGGATAGTTGACAAAAATTATTGAGAAAAATGCCTAAGTTCTGAGATCTCTCCGTCAGTCTCCCACAGTTCGAGTTGTGCTTGATGCAGATGTACTGCTTAATGGCGTTAACGTCATCAATAATTAACCCAGGACTAGGGTTCGTTTTCATTTATTCTTTAAATGGTTAAAAATATGATGACATTTAAACTTGTCTTGTTAAATTTCCTTTCCGAGAGAGAGAGAGAGAGAGAGAGAGAGAGAGAGAGAGAGAGAGAGGAGGGAGAGAGACAGACAGACAGACAGACAGACAGACAGACAGCAGGGCCGGATTAAGGTCCGTGTAGGCCGGGGGGCTAAGAAAAAAAGGCCGTCGCCTATACTGAAAATCTCTGACAAGCAAAAAAAGATTATCTCGAAAATCGGTGGGCCTATTTTCATGATGGGCCGGGCGGCTACAGCCCCCTCAGCCCCCGCCTTAATATGGCCCTGGAAGTGCCGCGTGTTATTATAGGCCTATAACAGGTTTTATAGATATCGAATACAAGTTTTATCACTAATTTGCTGTGTGAGAGAAGGCAATTGAACGCCTGTTGAAAAGAGGGCGTATAAGCCTTAGATATGTAAAAATCGAATCGATTTGAAGAAATTCTCGGACAAAATCCACATTTTCCTCTTGTTCCTTGTTCATTGCTTTAAACTTTGCAAGAATAATCAATTATATCATTCTCAATTTCGATCTACAGGGTTCGAAATAGAGCACTCCCAGCCATTTCATACTACACACTAACGCCATTGGCTGTAATAGAACGAGGCCCATCAACTAAATTAAAGCCCTGCCGAATATCTTGTGGAATGGTTAGTAGGGCAATCAAGGGAAGAGCCCAGGCTCGGATTAAGGTCCGAGTGGGCCTGGGGCTGAGAAAAAAAGGCCGTCGCCTATACTGAAAATCTCTGACAAGCAAAAAAAAGGTTATCTCGAAAATCGATGGGCCTATTTTCATGATGGGCCGGGGGGCTACAGCCCCGTCAACTCCCGCCTTAAATGGCCCTGACGGACAGCAGAGGCAGACAGAGACAGACAGACAGGCAGAGACAGAGAACTTATAAAAAACAACTTAGAACATAGACTTGTCTTTGATATTAGTCTACACTTAACTTTCATATATTAGCATTTCTCTTAAAACGAGTAAGTAAGTAAGTAGACTTCTCTTAACTAGAAACTGTGCGGATCTTTGTCTTGAATATCAAGAGCTCTTTGTCGCATCAACTGTACGTTTGTCTGTTCGTTTGCCTCTTTCTCGCATTGCGTCTCTGTTCCCATCCGCCATTTTATCCCTCCCCTCGCCCTCTCCGCCGACTTTCTTCCCTCTCACGATAAGGGTAAGATTCTGGCGTCACTTAGGCGCTATACAAATGGCGTTCGTACATTACAATAGCTTTGAGGCGGTACTATACCCCGCCATGCATTGCATCGTCTGCTAAGACTCACGCTCGAAGAAACTTAGCAAGCTGGAGATTCTTTGTAGCCATTTGCAATGAGAAATCGGGTTTTTAAATTGAATATGAGACTACTGGATCGTTGTGTGTGTGTGAGAGGAGGGAGAGAGAGAGAGAGAGAGGGGGGAAGGGAGGGGTGGGTGACGCAGTTACGTGAAGTGAAACATTGAGGACGAGTGTATGTATCTTTTACCTTTTTCTTTCGTTGTTTGCTGTAGTCTGGCTGGGAGAACAGCAGAGAGAGAGAGAGAGAGAGAGAGAGAGAGAGAGAGAGAGAGAGAGAGAGAGAGAGAGAGAGAGAGAGAGAGAGAGAGAGAGAGAGAGAGAGAGAGAGAGAGAGAGAGAGAGAGAGAGAGAGAGAGAGAGAGAGAGAGAGAGAGAGAGAGAGAGAGAGAGAGAGAGAGAGAGAGAGAGAGAGAGAGAGAGAGAGAGAGAGAGAGAGAGAGAGAGAGAGAGAGAGGCTTTTAGGCTAGCCATGCTAGCCATTCAGAATTTGAAAAATCGTTATCAATGGGATCCGATGTGGTCTTTGTGGATGACTTGTCGCTTCGATTTGGGTCACTGCAGGTTTACTGTACCGTTACGAGAATGGGGATTGGGGGGGATTGGGGGGAACCGACACACCAACACCCGGACACACACACAAACACGCGCGCACGGCATTAGCATGAGAACCGATGTTTGGCCTTTGTTGCCGTCAAAGGAAGCGAGAGGTTCTATCGCGTGGGTCTGATTTTCTCAGAAGCGCCATTTCTTGTACGAGAAATATTATCATTGTCACCCACTTTTGTCCCGAATTCTGACGAATTTCTCGACTTTCATTTCCGCTGCGATTACATTCTTTCGGATAATTATTGTAAATGATTGAATCATACATTACATTCCGATTACGCGAAAATTAACGTGTGTTCCTGAACGTTATGTCGGGGAGGGGGTCCCAAATGGCCCTAATGGGAATAGGGACGTGGCATTCATTTAAGAGGAGGGACAGGGGCACCCCAGTCAATATGGGAGAAGTTCCTTAATTAGTTTAAGCCAAGCGGCTAAGACTTTGAACTGTTTTTCAAAGATGTCCGACTTATAGTGGGCTGTTTATTAATTATGTGCAGTGGCGTAGCCAGGATTTCCAGAAGGGGGTTGGTTTCGAGCATGACCAAACTTTGAAAAGATCTTGACAAGCAAAACCTCCTAATCTTTTTATTTTTAAGGAGCTGACAAGAAAAGAAAAGGTTGTCACCTTCTTGACACCTTTATATTCTTTCTATTTTCTGTTGCGGTCCGCTTAGAAATTTTTGGTCGACAACCAGCCAAGCGGGGTTTGACCTCCAAAATCTTGTCCGAAAATTTAAAAATGTATGGAAAAGCCTGTAAAAATTGTTTCGTTGGCAGCCAATGGGTGGTTTAACCCCCACCTCTCCCTCTCGGCTACGCCACTGATTCAGTGATCATCTGTGGTTGAGATTTTTGACCGCGGTTTTCTTTAAATTGAAAGCAGTTTCTCTGAGTTTCTGCAAAGAGACTCATCGTCTACACTAGGTTCTTTGGTGTAGATTAAAAAATGGCCACGAATGCCTTCAAAGTAAAGCGAAGCTAAAGAGAAACCGCCAGGCGCCGAACTGTCTTGTGGGAAAAGCTTTCGTCTTCCGTGTAAAAAAATGTCGCAGCAAGTGACAATTTTTGGTTTTCAGTGGCTCGACTTTCTTCCAGTAGCACTACTTGCATTTCCAGTAGCAACAATTGACTTTCTGCAGCAGCATTAGCTAGTTTTAGTCTAAACTGTTCCTGATGGGAGTACGAAAAGAAGACGAGGAGAAGAAAAAGATTACGGTAGTTATTGGCTGTTTTTCCAGTAGCAGTACAGTACTTGGTTTTTTTTCGAGTAGCATTACTTGCATTTCCAGTAGCGCTACTTGTTTATCCAGTAGTGCTGCTTGTATGTATTCCCAGCTGCGCCGAACGGAACGACGGAGCAGACGATCGATTCTTTTTGGCGCCGATGACGTCACAAGACGCCGTCTCCCAAGGGGTCGACGTCGGCGGCGGCGGCGGCATCCGACCGTCCTCAACCGCTGCAGCGCCGACGCCCACCGGCCCAGCGCCGCCGCCGCCGCCGCCTCCTCGGCCCCGTCTCGTCGTCTGTCCCGCCGAGACTCGGATATCGACGGAGACGGTCGATCGCCGGCGAACGACGGTCGCTTCTCAACGGTCTCTTCAACATTCCGGTTCCCATCGGTCAGTGGATACCTCATTGCATTGACTGTATCATAGTCATCCGCTTATCCTGTCTGTATGTATGTCTGTCTGTCTGTCTCTGTCTGTCTGTCTGTCTGTCTCTGTCTGTCTGTCTGTCTGTATGTTTTGTCTGTTAAGACATTTAGCGGACCTGCTGCATCTGATAAAATAGTGACAGTGGACGCCTGTCTATCTGTATCTGTCTGTCTGTCTGTCTGTCTGTCTCTCTCTCTCTCTCTCTCTCTCTCTCTCTCTCTCTCTTCACAAGACCTTTGGAACAGCAGACACTTGTCGTTTTCGATGCGGAAGTTTCTAAAAATAAACCCACCCACCAGAGAAAGAGGCAAGCTGGCAGGCGATAATATATACATACATACATACATACACGTTATCTTTCATTGAATTTCACGTGAGATTGAATTCTCTGATAGGTGGTCAAATTGAACTCTCATTTTAAAAGTTATATATCTTAATTAATGTCTTATAATTATTCCCAGAAGAGACACAATGAAACTGCTTGCAAAGTGACCCCCCCCTCCCAACCATTTCCATCTTCATACAGATTCTGACAAGTCACTTGAGACTGAGGAAGTGAAAATGAGAGGGGGATCCCTCCCTTTGTTCGTATCCGGCGATAATTGTACGAAGCGCCATCTGCCATCCGACTGACACCCGTCGATATTCGACAGATGGCGCTGCCGACTGACACCTTCCCGTGGCCGCAGCCGTAGACGTGCCACAGCCAACCACCCCCGACGGGCGGTCAACCTCCCGAAACCGCAGCCTCCCCCACCCTCCTCTCCTCTCCTCTCCCCTCTCCTCTGCATCCTCTGGTTTGCCGCCAGACGACAGACCGACCGTTGGTTGTCAGCCGCTCGCGCATGCGCAGTGAGTTGCGCCGACGGACAAAGCCTTTGTAACGGGGGCGGAATTGTTACGATTGATCGGCGCGCTTTCGTCAAGAGGGTCTCTTGTCCGCCAACAACGCCACTTCCGGTCATGGCGGTGACGTCATAGGTCCTCGCTGTGATTGGGGGCGGGGGGTGGGGGTCTGCGCGTCGTTGAGCTGCAGCGTCGAGCATTTCTGTGGCGCCAGTTTCTGCTGCGTACAACGATTTTGCGACTGGTTTTTTGGGTGGGGTGGGGTGGAGTGGGCGGGTGGGGGAAGTGAATTTATTCTAATTTGATATAGTGATTTATCTATCGTCATGATATCTAATTATTTTTTATCAATGTTTATTTATTTCTTGTGTTTTCTAAATGAATAGTCAAGTTGAAATAATGTAGGAAGAAGAAAACGAATAGAAAACGCACCCTTTATACGAAAAACGCACTCGCTTTAGCCGGGGTAATTGAATCGGTGAACCCCTGGCGACTGATCGGAAAACAAATTGATAAGACAGTCGCTAGGTGGCGATCGATTGCAAATGGCCAAATCAGCCTTACTAGTTAGCGAAGCGTTGTGTATATAAATGATAGATCGTTCATCTGCTTCCTGTCTGTATATAATGCAAATTGCCCCTTTTGGCTGCGTCGTTTTGCCCCTTTGCACCTGATGTGGTACGGTCTTCAGCGTCTAAGGCAGAAACTCAAGAGCATTATTTCGCAAGAAAAGGCGAGATTACTGTACATTTAGAGGGTCTCGGATAATTTAAAACAGGTTTAACCCCTTAACCGTGTATTTAACTGTAACTCAATGTAAAATGGACGGATATATCCGGGATCCCCAGTTAAGGGGTTAAAGCGGTTTGCTTTGATAATTTTCCCTGTAGGGAGGGAGGGAGAGAGGAGGAAGGAGGGGACATATTTTACGGAGACCTATTCTGGAGATAGGCGGATATGCGTGATGAAGCGTACGTGCCTAAGTCATTAGTAATCCGTTGAGGTTAGAAGTACAATAAACTATGGGAATCGTTGGGGCGGGAGAATTTGGGGCTAGCCCCACGTGGATTGGGTAGTTAGGGCGGTAGTTATTTCTGGATGTCCCTGGGGCGTTGGGGTGGGGCGAGATCACTCCAAATACCTCTCCGCCCCCCATCATCCTGGAAGCTGTCTCACACCTGTCGGGTTTTTGATATTATCAAAGGAACAGGGTTTTCTTGCCCAACCCTGCGCGGGGTTAGGGGTCATTATGAGTCGGAGCTCTCGCTGGGGCCCCTCCCCCCACGCGCCTTGATAACATGTGCCGAGATACCAGGCTTAATGTCCGGCGATGACTATTAAAGTTGCGGATACGGGAGGGATGTGGAGAAGGGAAGAGGTTGGAGTATAGAAAGGCCAACACCCTCTGGAGTCTGTGGGGGGGGGGGGAAGAATCCCCGCAATCAGCCCCATCTGTATTCCATTGCGTCGATGGGGTTTATTGTAATTAGCGTCGTCTGCGGTAGTGGTGATGATGGCAGGCGGCGATTGAGTGAACGTCTGCTTATGGTGTCAATTGCTGGATGACAGCGTCACTTCCGGTTCCATTGGCCTGCGCATGCGCACTCGAGAATCTGCTAGAATTAGCGCCAGCACCTCATAGAGGCCCACGCAAGCCTATAGACTGTCTGTCTGCACTGATATAGCGCCTTCCAAGTAGATGGGGTGGAACTGGAGGGCTTCTACGCTATGCAATTAGTTCATTTGGGGCGGGTGTTTATCTCGAATGAGGACAGAATCCAGCCAGGGAAAATATATTAACATCCTCCTATACGTGTCCAGCATATCGAGTTTCAGGCTGCATGCAGCCTTTGAAGCAAACGAATTTTTTAAAAGTTAAAAATGCGGCGCTATAAAAATGTTTTCTTTTATTCGCTCAGACCCCCGTCTATGGTCGCGGCTGGACGTTCGAGCGTACCTGGACCACGCCCGTCACCTGTACGACATCCGCGACCTTGACCTCGACCGATTTCCGATGAACGGCAAAGGTCTGTGCGTCCTATCGCAGGAGATGTTCCAGTTCCGAGTCCCGCGCGGAGGGACGTCGCTGTACCTGGATTTCCAGCGGAGGTTTCGAAGAGCCCTGGAACTGCAGTGAGGGGACCTCCCTCCAAGGTCAAGTGCTCGTAGATCGCGCGACCTTGACCCCTCGAGACCTTCACCTCACAGTCTACGATGACCTTGAGGCGCACGCACTGTAGCCATGTTGTTGCTTATCGTACTGTATCGACGGTCATGCTCTGTGTGTGTGTGTGTGCGCGCAACTGTGCATGTATGTATAGGGCGCTGTAGTGCGTGGGTTTGATTGTAAATTCAACCAGTGGTCATTTGGGGCTTTAAGGGGCCATTCGTTCAGGGCCCCAAGGGGTCGATTGGGGGCCCTGAGCACGAGTTCGTCTTACATGTAATCGTGTGAAAGTAGAACTGTAACTGTCGTCAAATTACTTATAGAGATCGATTAATGCTAAATGTTGTGTTAAAGTGCTTTCGTGTGAATCGACCGTTTTTTTTTGTTCTTCTGAAGAGCAATTGTCAAGACACTATGATTATTATTGCGTTTGGCTGTTTCGTTATGTCCCCCAAGTCCTCGTTTTGTTTCGCTACTTTTCGCCAGGAGCGCTGCAGACAGGGTTATTTCTAGGATTATCAATTGGGGGGTGTTGGTATATTCTGGGGGTCGGTCCATGCTGAAAAAGTCTGTCAAGCAAAAAGAGGTCATCCCTGGCTCAGATAGGGATTGGGGGGTTGGGGGTGTCGCTCCCAAATAGAGGGGGTGTTAGGGAGGTGTAAAATACCACTGGCTGCAGATAATATAAACGGAGGCAAAGTAAATAAAGGTTCGCGATAAGCATCTTCTATGGCGCCACTATCGGGATGTCTATGGGGACCATCCATATAGTACGTACGCGCCGAGGGGAAAGGGATTGGATTTAGGAGATTTTGCGTATGTACGGTGTGTGCAACGTGGGAGGGGTTGAAAATATGACTTTTTTACGCACGTACTTTATGGATGAGCCCCAGGCGTCAGCAGACGGCGCACCGATTCCAATCCGAATAAGAGCCAAGTAACCGATGGCGTGAAAAATCGGAGGCGACCGCCATTTTCATTTCTCGTGATAGTGCAGAGCCGTTGGAGCAGCCGTTGAAAAAAACTGTAATTTAAAACAGATAAAGAGGTAGGACCCGTACTCTCGAGTCCGAGCGCTGGGTTCCAGCACTTATTTCCGGTCTTGGACATCGGCGATCTAATTGGTAGAATCCATTAATCTGGGGTAGTTTTTCCTTCGTCTATAACTCGAATAAGATCAGCCTATGTGGGGCGAGCGATTTGGCTAGAAAGCAAATGGCTCCCTATGCGAAAACTTTCGACCCCCCCGGTCCCCATCGGGTCATTGACCCCCCCCCGAAATATCGAACCATGGGGCCATGTTGTGAATTTCAGATAGCGCTATTTGAGTTTGTAATAAGTTGCGGTCACATTATAACTTCTAAGGTTCCATGTAAATGTATACAATATTTACACACTACTGTACATGACTAACCATGTCGGTTATGTCCAAACAAGACTTGGACAAAAGTGCCGATTCAGCAAAATCGGTTGCCATAGGCAACTACACTTTACAGACACCTGAACCGTGCACCGCTTAACGTTGAATCAACGCATGCAATTCACGAGCCATTTACCTGCTGCACGGATAAGCGCGACCATTTTGCAGGTCATAGTTATAGATTTATAGTGCGCCTGTATATATTCAAAATGTTCAATTTGCTGCATCTGTATAATCGTAGACAGTAGTCCTTAACCTTATTACGATTATATAACCCTGAAACAAATATAAGAGAACGAAGTACCCCCCCCCCCCTACCAGCGTACCTTATCCTAGGACACAAGTTGTACTCCGCAATATATTGAAAATAATTTTATGGTCTGCAGCAAAAACCTGGCAAAGATTGTGCACATGCTAGAAAGTGGAACTTTTCTTTAGAATTTCTAATATAGAACCAAAATTTCTACAGTACGATTACCCCCGGTTAATTAAGAACCACTGATCTAAGAATAGCCACAGGCCCTCTGTCGAATGCTTTTGAATCGAATTGTCTGGATCGTTGTCAGTGGCGTACCAAGTAGTTCTTTACGTGGGCGGCTCACTCAATGTCCAGCTGCGAGGCTTGCAAAAGCACTCCTCTGCCAAAAATTGGAGCAGATTAGGTATTTGGCGGGGCGTGGGGGCACTCAGCCCATATTTTGCGTCGTCAATGCGTCCTCTAGCTATTATTTAGGCCAAGAATTTATGATCAAAATACGTATTAAATTTTAAAATGTTTAAGAATAGAAATTTAATTCTAGTTTACTTTAACTTACTTAAATAAGTTAAATTGTTTCCGTTCGTTATTTTAACTCTTTTTGTATTATAAAAGGTATAGTAACTTAACCCATTAACCGTGTATTTAACTGTAACTCAATGTAAAATGGACGGATATATCCAGGATCCCCAGTTAAGGGGTTAAACAATTACAGTAGATCTTTCGCTATAGTGTACATGTAGGCCTACTTAGCGGGTCTCTAAAATTATGTACGGATATATCCGTGGTACGTTACATCCATTACGGTAGCGCATTACACTGCGGTAGACCTACGTTGTAACCGAGTAATACGCTGTAACTATAGGGTTGCATGAAAGTCATGAAATCACGGTTGCCGTGATTTTGGCCGTGTGCCTTGATTTGATTACTGATGATCACACACACACAATTTCATTCATAGATAATCGATCATTAATCAATATTAATTATCGATTCATCAGCATTATATAGGTTTTGTGTGTGTGTGTAAGATTAATAGATAGGCCTATTATTAGCAATGTTAGCCATTGCTGCAGTTGGGCCTAGGCCTAATGGTGAACAGTGTTAGAGTTTCAGTGACAATTCGTTGGCTCTGTGGTTCATGACAGCATTCAATGCTAGACACTATAGATGAGTCGGATGAGTCTGGATGGAGTTTGACTCCTCAATCCTCATATGAGATATATAGCGCATTTGATGCTTTGCGATTATTTGCGCACTAGAAATGTTCGTTATAATAATAATAGGCATAATAATAATAATAATAATAATAATAATAATAATAATATTATTATTATTATTATTAATATACGCTATAGAGTAGACTATATTATAAACTTATAACCCTATAGTCTATAGGACCTACTCGACAATTGCTATAACAGTTTGACTTTATTGACATTTTGATGCTATATAAAGTATTATATATATACAGTATATATATATATAGTTATACAGCATATATATATATATATATATGTATATGTATAGCCTTGGTTTTGCCAATTTGCTTAGGCAGCCGTGAATTTACTAATTTTTCCCGTAATTTTCTTGCAGCCCTAAATAACTGAGTCTGCTATAACGAAGATCTGCCATGTTTCTCTTTTTAGGCTTAGTTGTTGCTTTTAAGATTCAAAGATAACAGATCAGTTGAACGAGTTTTGTTGTACAGGTCTATATAAAGGCCCACTCGAGAGACAAGAGAATTCACTCGAAATGAAACGAGTCTTATGGAGCAAACAGCGTTCAACGCTCAGCGAATAATAAAATATATTAGGCCCTATACTGCACAAGAACGTTCTCGGACTTCAAGCAAGGATTCTTGGAGTTGAGCGATCAACATGCACTCAAGATGACGCCTGTCTGCGCTCTCGACGGAAAATATATCGTCTGCTGCTGCTGCTGCTGCTGCTGCTGCTGCTGTAGAAGAGAGAAAACTGGCAGTTATTGCAATTTAGGGGGTTCTCAGCATTGGTTCTCGAACCACGCTCCGCAGCAGTTGCACTGTATATCCATTATCCAATATACGGTTCCGTTCTTAATATTATTTCTCTTCTAATTCAGCGCATTCGCTTTCTTATACTCACGTGCAATCGCGAATTCAGTACAAAGTTACTGTACTCCCTTCTAAGGCGTCATAATCGATATATTATCTCAGGGGTCGGCAGCCCCTTGGACAGCGAGGACCAAATTGTATGGCAGTGTCTGTCCGAGGGCCATGAAATTAATTACTTTTTCGACGCCCCCCAATAAAAAAGATTGAAAGTTTATGTTTTTAACAAGAAAATCTGTGCTGGAAAAAGTTCAAAAGTTCTCAAAAATATCAAATGGGAAAAACTAGCGATGACCTTTTTTGATGATCAGACTTTTAAAAATGGTGATGACCTTTTTAACAAAGAAAGCTGTGGGGCCTGAGGGTCGGATTAAACTCACTGGCGGGTCAGATGTGGCCCGCGGGCCGTAGGCTGTCGACCCCTGTATTTATAACTACTACTACTACTACTACTACTACTACTACTACTACTACTACTACTACTACTACTACTACTACTACTACTACTACTACTACTACTACTACTACTACTACTACTACTACTACTACTTACTACTTCTTCTACTACTACTACTAATACTAATACTACTAATACTAATACTACTAATACTACTACTACCACCACCACCACTATTACTATATAGATAACCAAAATTAAACAAATTAGCAAAGTAATTTATAATTAAATTGTTCCCATTATAAGAATCTGACGTTTTCTTTTCGATCGATATTTTACGTATTGAGATTTCTGAATTCCAGATTTGAAACTGTTCCTCACCTGTTGGTTCTCCATCTACTCTTTCACCTTCCTTGACCTGTTTACCTGTCGTTTGATGACTCATTTACCGGTGACGGACCATGTCAGCCTCAGCAGCATCCGACGTGTTTCCATCTCCCTCCCTCCCTCCCTCCCTCTCTCCGATCCGGACCATTATTCCATTAGATCCTGGTCACAGTCAGAAATCTTCCAATCTCAAATCAATTTCCTCGCACAGTAAGCGCATTCAATCCATTCATTAACCACACGCAGAGTCGTCGTCGTCGTCGTTATCATAATCCTCTGCTACAACAACAGCAGCAGCAACGACGACATCAATTGTGGTCATCGTCGTCAATCGAGGTTATGGTCATCATCATCAATCATCATTTTCGTCGTTCTATCACCACACTATAACGATGTGGCATTTACCGTATTCATCAGTACCGTCAATATTCTCATCATCGTCGTAGTCATCATCATCATCATCATCATCTTCATTTTTATCTTCATCTTTGACATAACCCTCATCATCATCATGATCGTCATTATTTTCATCGTTTGAATAGACCAATTGGATGCGAGGATCGCAAAAACTGATGATGTTACATTGCAAATACAGTAAAACCCGTTTAATGCATTGAGCATCAACGAGTCCAAATAAACCACAAAGGTTCGCATTAATAGGGCTTCACTGCAAGTGTCATCAAGGTTTTGACCAACGTAAAGACAGACAAGAGCCCGGGATTAGATGGCTTACTTTAATAAAGTAAAGTTTCTTTACGAAGTTCGAAATGAAACTGGACATGCAGTTGCATCGATAAACATACGAGGCAAAGAAAACGTCGAAGCATATTGTCATAATTGCGGTAGAAGAAGAACTAGGGCCTATATATCTACGCAGATATGACATTAGATGATCTACACAGTAGATAAAGTCGATTAAGATAGGCTCTCCTCATCTCTGACTTCATTCATCTTTATCGACCCTAATCTATTTTCTACTCCTCCATCTGTCTCTGTCTGTCAGTCTCGGCCTGTTTCTGTCTGTCTGTTTCTGTCTGCCTGTCTGTCTCTCTCTCTCTCTCTCTCTCTCTCTCTCTCTCTCTCTCTCTCTCTCTCTCTCTCTCTCTCTCTCTGCCTCAATAAAACAGGAAGGTGGCGACGATTTATGTATTTCCTGTTAATTCAGTATTATGAGAAACTCGAATCGTTTTCTTTCGCCACAGAGTTAATATGGCGCGTCAACTGTAGGGCGACCCCAGCCGTCCCCACCTCCACCGGTCCCCGCCCCTTTCCCTTCCATCCCCTCCACCCGCCCGCCCTCGCTTTGCTTTATGACGCGGTCAGTTGACGGGTCACCATGGTGATGACCGGGCGGTGATCTGCGCCCCCGAAGAAGCTCCTTTCTTCCCGCCATCGACGCTTCCTCCATTTCAGCTGCTGCCACAGCTGCTGCTTGCTGCCACAGCTGGTTTCTGCTGCTGCTGCTGCTGCGAAATCTTTGTTGTATCGCTGCTGGAAAGGGAAAGGCAGCGGATGTGGACTGTACGTAGATTGCAGAGGAGTCAAAAGTGGCGTTCGAATCGGTGACAAAGTTGTGTCGATGTATAGTGAATAGTTCTTTGACTCAACAGGTCTACACGCCAATGTAGAGATTGTAGAGACTGGAGAGAGAGAGAGAGAGAGAGAGAGAGAGAGAGAGAGAGAGAGAGAGAAGAGAGAGAGAAAGAGAGAAGGAGGGGAGGAGAGGGCAAGGAAGAGAAGAGGATAGCCAGAGGAAATGGGAGAGAGAGAGAGGGAGAAGACATACACTTGGGAACAACACCAAAGATGAAAGAGAATTCAAAAGTCGAATAGCAGGTGATAAGGGCAGCATTGAGTAAGTAAGTAAGTAAGTAAGTAAGTAAGTAAGTAAGTAAGTAGGTAGGTAAAAGATAAAATCTCGTGAATTTATATATCGCTTTCAAAAGCAGGTCCCGTAATAGCTGCTTATTATTCTTATGCTCTTAATCTACAGTTGAAATAACTATAGCCAAAGTTTGGTTTTCCGCCGGGCAAGGTCACAATTCCAGAGAGATCAGTAAGAGAGGTAGTGGGGGGAAGCAGGAAGGCAGACTATGAAAAACAAGAAACAGAAAGATACGTGATTTAACTCTAGAGGTAAACGCAAAAATAGAGACGACTGAGGATCCAAGAGAGGACAAGAAAATGCCTAGAAGAGGAGGGACACGATGCTGCATGAAATCCTCTCATCACGTTGACGAGTCCAAGTTGAACTTTGTATGTTTCTACAAAAAAATTATGAAATATTCAAAGTTTCAGCTTTCCAGAATAACTTTGCATTTCGTGTAGACGACAAAAAATCTTCCCACCCACAATTTCTTATCTTGGGAAGGGGGAACTTTAACAGCATCTCTCCAACTCAAATTACCGAACTAACGAGAAGTCCAACCTAGTGCTGATGAGAATTCTACCCCGCCCATGGATACGTTTACACACACACACAACACCTCCAACCCCCCAATTTCAGACCGACACCCCCAACACCCCCAATTCTAGCTATGCGATGACCTTTTTTTGCTTGTCAGACTTTTTGGCAGGGACCCCCAGAATTTACCGACACCCCAAATTGATAATCCTAAAAATAACCATGTCCCCGAGAGAGAGAGAGGGGAAAGAGAATAGAGAGAGAGAGAGAGAGAGACACACACACACACACTGAGAGACATTAACGAAGAAAAGATGAATGAGAAGAGAGAGAGAGAAGAAAGAGAGAAGGAATATTGAGAGAGAGAGAGAGAGAGAGAGAGAGAGAGAGAGAGAGAGAGAGAGAGAGAGAGAGAGAGAGAGAGAGAGAGAGAGAGAGAGAGAGAGAGCTGCATCGGTGGTAGTAGTAGTGGCAGCAAGGACTCCTAAATTAGCGTTTAGAAGTCCTTGGTCGGTGATAGCAGCAGGAGCATGCAGCCGAGTGTCGCTGTGGTTGGCGCCGGGAGATGAGCGAGAGACTATGAAATAAAGAACGTGATGAAGCGCTTTTTTGTCGCAGTTGGACTCTGAGACGCCAAGGGCTCAAGAATCTCTTCTCGAAGCTGGTAATCATCTTCTGCACTTTTCTTCCTATTTTAGGCGCTTTGTGTCGACTGAACTCACATCGACTGTTCTAATGTCGATAATGTGTGCATACAGTAGGGAATCTAGTCCAATCGACAGCGTACAGGCATTTACTAGAAGTTCTAGTCTAAAGTAAAGTAAAGTAAAATCTCGTGGATTTCTATAGCGCCTTGGGAGCAGCACTAGAACCTCTGATGGGGCAAATATTCCGCGTAAAACTCCTGATAGATAACATTTTGAAAGACATACAATGGATTTTGTGGAATAGTCTAAAAAGATAATCTTCCGGAATGTCTCCTCATCTCCAAGATTAGTGTTGTAGTTACTCTGAGAGATATCGAATCTAATCTTATTTAGAATTCTGTGACCGTTTGAGATTGGAAGGTTGGGATTAGATTGTCATATCAGAAAATTGCGCAGCGATACAAACATGGCGCTATAGAAGCGGATGTATTGCGATAGAGTTTTAGCGTATTTATTACCCCAGCCAGTGGCGCAACAGGTGTTTTTTGGGGGTGGGGTGGGAGGCCCTTGTGCAGAGCTTCGGCAGTGGGCCCTGGAAACCTCCTTGATTTCAAACAAAAAGTCTGGGATCTTTTGCGATATTTAATATTTCTCAGTTTCGACCATTCTTTTATACAATAACTAAAATTGGCGTAGCCAGGATTCAAAAATGGGGGCACTTTGACATTTTTCTACCCAGAAAAAAGGTTGTCGCCGAACCCTTTAAAGTCTGCTATCTGGTGCGTTTTCCTCGATCGATCGGGGGTCTGTGTGTCTTTCTCCTTGGCTACGCCAATGATAACTAATAATATTGAATATTTAACGATGGAGTCAATTTGAGTGTTTTGCGCTGTTCATGAAACGTAATTCTACTTTTTTGGCTTTGTCGTTTTTTTATTCATTACATCCTGAATATTTTGAAGGCAAAAACTCTAATTTATTTATTTATTTATTCAGGGTAATTTATTAAGCGCAGTAGCAGGACAAGAGCGCTTCACACATACAATTGCCGGGAGGGGCCCTATGACCGCCGGGGGACCCTGTCGCCGGCTCTGTGCACTGCGCAACCCGTTTCTCTTGCCACTGTTCCCAGGCCCCAGAACACTACATACCAGTTGTCAGCAAAAATTTGTCGAGGGATTTAAGCCGAGAGAAGAACAAAAAAATGGGGACAATCTTCACGTGTTCACACCTGTCAGATATTTAAAAGAATTTAGTGTTTTCAGATCTAGGCAGTGGAGGCTCTAGTGTGGAGCTGGGGAGAGGGGAGAGGTAGCCCCAGATTTAAACTTTAACACAGATATTAATTGTTGACGACCATTTTTGTTCAACAGACTCAGTTTTTCTAGAACTTGGCGGCCACTGACTATAGGGCATAGCTCCCCCAGTTTTACCCCGGATAGAACCGCTACTGGATCTAGGCTTGAAATGCTTCTCTTCCTAATTTCCTTCTCGCCGTTTCTTACTGACCAATTCCTGGAATGGTCTTCTACGGATGGAGTTGGAGTACCATCAATCGATATCCTTGAGTATTAAAACTGGCTGCTATACTACTGCTGCTGCTGCTGCTGCTGCTGCTACTGCTGCTGCTACTACTACTGCTACTGCTACTACTGCTGCTACTACTACTACTACTACTGCTACTGCTGCTGCTGCTACTACTGCTGCTGCTACTGCTGCTACTACTACTACTACTACTACTACTACTACTACTACTACTGTAATGTAAATAATAATAATAATAATAATAATAATAATAACGTAGTGGACATTTATCGCAGTATACGTTTCATTGAAATTGAAGACTGCAGATTAACCAGGAACTATCTAAAATTGCGAAAGGTGAATAAATTTGTGGATTTGGTCAAGCATGGCTAATTATGCAGCTCCAGTTACTTTTAAATGTGAAAGTTTTGTCTGGACTAGCTGCGGGGTGGGTGGTGAGGGTGGGTTGGGGTGGGGGCTAGGGCGGTGGCTTTTTCTTGAAACTCGCCAGAGCCATGCAGTAAACGCAGATACATGTTTTTCTTGGAAACGAGCTTTCTATATCTGGTTTCGCTGAAAAATTGAATTTAAACGTAATCTTTTTCCTTCGGGTAAAACGACCGTTGTTTCAGATTTCGAATCGCCATTCCTAATTGCAGTCGATCGACGACGATCACGTGATCATGTTTGGAACCGGAAGTACTTCGATTTTCCTGCTGTTCGTCGTCTTTCTACTTCCTGTTGTCTTCGTTCGAAGTTTCGACGACGACTACTACGACGACGACGACGGTGACGAAATCCAACCGGAAGTCGTCTACGAGGAGGGGCGGGGCTTGGCGGGCGGCGGGGGCGTGGCCAGGAGGGGCGGCGGCGGCGGATGGAAGCGCGAGGCGCCGAGGTTCACCGTCAACCAGGACCTGATGTCGCTGGCGGTGATGCTGAGGAGGGAGGCACAGCGGAGGATGGTGGAACACGCCATGCAGAAGTTTGCCGAGATCGGACGGAGGAGGAGGAGGAGAAGAGGGAACTGGGGGTCCGACGAGCCCCCCTCTCCTTCCTATTCTTCTTCCTCTTCTGCTTCGAGTTCTTACTTTCCGTCGGAGAACCGTCGTCTTGGTGACGTCATGATGTCGCCGTACGAATGACGACGACGATGACGTGTGTGTATCGAAAGAAAGACTGGTCTGGTCAGTGACGTCATCGCCGGTAGGAAAACCGAATGGCACGATGTTGCCACCACGAATTTTAGAAAAACCGATTAAACACAACGCTGACTATAAAAATCTCGGCTAGAAACATAATTTCATCGGAATAGTTTACTTCTTTCACCGTTGTTGTTGTTGTTGTTGCTGTTAACAAGGTTACGAGAATTTGGATGTAAAATCTAAGCGATAACAGTTATTTCCATCCAGTTTCCGTCTCCAGTGTTCTAGAAAACCAGATCAATTATTGTTTAGTTGTTTGAAAATGTTCCTATTCTCACTTATTCCAGCGTTGATCATTCTTAGCAGCGTTGCATTCCATGGTGTGACGAAACAGGGTGTGAAAAGGCGAGAGAAGCGTGAGATGAAGGGGTGAGGTAGGAAGAGGGGCGGGGATGAAATCTGAGGAGGGTAGCAACTGTCGTCTGCACGTGATCATGCACGTGACGTTCGGTGGTAACACGTGATCGTTGTCCGCCGGCTTCGCAGTAAATTATTCAAAGATAACATCCGCGGGAATGTCATCGAATGCCGCTGCCTACCTGTCGGCCGGTGAAAACTTCTCCTGGATGCCGAAGGAAGAGACATCCGAAATCAATTTATTTATGAGGAACGTCATACATCACGGAAGAAACTTCGCATCCCAACTGGAAAAACACCAACAGAAATGAAACACTCGGGGGCTGCCTATCCATAGAGGAGAAGGGGAGGAGGAGATGGGGATGAGAGACAAGGGAACGACCATTTCAACTACTACTACTACTACTACTACTACTACTACTACTACTACTACTACTACTACTACTACTACTACTACTACTACTACTACTACTACTACTACTACTACTACTACTACTACTACTACTACTACTACTACTACTACTACTACTACTACTACTACTACTACTACTAATAATAATATAATAATAATAATAATTCTACTGATTATAATAACAACAGATTTATATAGCGTTGCGTGGGTGTAACTTGGTACAGTTTGACTCTGCTGTCAAAGACATTTACTTACTTATCAGCGTCTCGATGATAATCGTGATGACGTCAGAATAAATGACAAACAGCCAAAGAGTTTAACATCGACATCATTTGGAGCGTCGCTTGTGCTATTCCGGTTAATAATAATATTCCAATGATGATAATTATAGATCGGTGATAATAATATGTTGTTGAAGGAGATGCTTGAGGTTGAACACAGAAGAGGGGTTTTATTTCTCGTTGACCTTGACCTTGACCTTAGACCTTGACCTTCGAACAGCGATGTGGTAAGGACTGATCGGCGACTGTCCATGGAACACCGTTTAGCATCGGGTAAGGCGAGAACCAACGGCAGAATTTCGGGACCCGGCGCCCTCCTGGACGGCCCCCTCTCGCTGGTCCGCTGCTGCTGCTGCTGCTCTCGCCTGTTGGCAGCCGATGGGGAGGCTGGGGGCGTACGCCGCCGTTCCGCTGTCGGCGTCCTGGTTGGAGGCGCGTTCCGAGTACGACTGGCCGACGGGCACCTACGGTCTCCCGGTCGACGATCGCGGCCTCTGCCCGGGACCCGAACCGGACAGGGACGACTGGACGGACGGGCATCTCCTGCAGAGCGTCGTCAGGACATTCCCGGACGAGACGGGAACATCACAGATGGAAAGAGAAAGAGGAGGAGGAGG
The DNA here is from genome assembly GCA_018105865.1 of Metaphire vulgaris. Classification (NCBI taxonomy): domain Eukaryota; kingdom Metazoa; phylum Annelida; class Clitellata; order Crassiclitellata; family Megascolecidae; genus Metaphire; species Metaphire vulgaris. Next base: position 17,364,057 of record CM030840.1, read on the forward strand.
AGGAGGAGGAGGAGAAGGAAGTGAAGAAGGAGGAGGAGGAGGGGAGAGCGAAAGCGTCGACTACGCCACGAGCGTTATCTACGGAGAGAACCGAGTTTCGTTCTGTCTGAAGACGGTTTCCGGCGACGATTTCCGGCGTTACGACTTCCGGCCGGGACGCTACTGTCTGTGGAAGAAGAACGCCTGTCCGCCGGACTTCGACGAAGGCTGGGTCCTGCTGTCGACCGGCGCCGCCCGGTCGCCGCCGCCGCCGCCGCCGGGGAAGGCGACCACGACGACGACGACGACCCTCCCGGACGCCGACTTCTCGAACGGCAGCGTCCGGCTGTACGCCTGCTGCCGCGGCGACGGAGCCCCCGGGGACCCGATCCGGCTGCCCCGCCGGCGACCCTTCGTCCTGCTCCGGCTCGGCCGGAGTCCGTGCCAGGCGGTCGTCGACATGGACGTGAGTATCGGATGGAAGTCCTGGTACGGGACCGTCGAGATGAGCTCCGGATTGCATCCGTACGTGGAGAATGCCGGAGGTGGAGGAGGAGGAGAGGGAGGGGAGGCGGCGGCGATGAACGTCTCGAGGCTGTATACCTGTATGTACGTCCCGCACAGGTGTTTGCACAACTGTCCGGGCACCTTGTCCGATTTCGTCCTGTTCTCGGTCGTCATCGTCATCTGCTTGTGTTCGGTCGTCTGCCAGTGGACGAAGGGCTGCTGCCGCCGTCACACCGACCTCCGAGGTCACGGTCACGGTCACACGTTCAAGGTCGTCCGGCCCCCGCCGTCCACGCCGGCGCCGGCTTCGGGTTTCCGTACTCGACGCTGCTGCCCACCCACGGATTCACGTACTACTCCTACCTGGGGAACGCTCGTCCCGGACAACTACCGCCGGACAACAACGACGACGAAAGTTCCGATGATGACGACGACAACGACGAAGCGGCAGAAGGCAGAAGAAACGCCTTGGGCTATTGTCTGCTGCCTGTCAGAGTGGAAGACTCTGATGAGAACGGAAGAGGAGGAGGAGGAGGAGGAGGAGGAGGAGGAGAGGAGGAAGAGAAGGAAGAGGATGGCGATGATGATGATGATGATGATGACGACGACGACGACGACGATGATGAAAGGGACCTGATTTCGCAGTCATCGAGGGGCGGAGCCGACAAGCAGGGAAGAAGGACCCTAAGCCCCCCTCCGTCCTATGAAGAAGCCACCGGAAGTCTTTCCGTTTACGCGGCCGCCACCCCCTCTCCACCTCTCCCTCAAACGGAAGCGTCAAACGTCACGCTGACGTCATCGGAGTGACGTATTCTGACATCGAATGGACGATGACGCAGCGTTTGTAGCTTTCTAAAATCGTTAGTAGTAATTTAATTTATAATAAAAAATAATGTAGACTATTCTTTTTTACGTCCGCCATCTTAATAATCGTAATTTCTTCTGTTATCTTCACAATATATCGGCTGCTTATAAAGGTAAAGGTGTCGTCTTAGCTTTGACGTATATTTTGCTTTGATTGTTGAAGCCGGTTTTCCCAGCGTAGACCTTGGGTTAACCTAGATAAGGTCGCCACTTCCAACCGACACTCGATAAGTTTCTTCTGACTCGGTTAACCGCGCAATTTCGGTTAACGTTTGGACGATTTTGCCCGGAACCCAGAAGTTCGCTTCAGCGGATTTTAACCATAGAATTCAATTATCACTAGAAAGAGTCTGAAAGTGAACCCGGATTTCCGCCATTTTGTTAGGCGTGATCGCATTATTACCGTAGCACTCCTAATAGATGCCTGGCCTCTAATACAGTACTGCCGAGGTATGAAGTCGTTTGTTTTAATATATAGAAGCCGGGACTTGTATTAGAAGTTTTACGGCAATTTCTATGGTAACCATGGCAACAATTTGTCTCAAATTTAGCAAAGATGGCGGAAAATTGGTTTCAACTTTCTGCAGTCTTGCCATAGACAGACAACTGATAATGACGACGACGACGACGATGATGATGATGATGACACTGTATGTAAAGAATCCTAAATCCGAGTATAAAATATCGAAACTTTCAATCAGTGGCGGCTCCAGTATTTGGTAAGTGGGGGGGGCGTCGGGGTGGCAACTTCTAGGCATGAGGCCAACTATTTTTCATAAACATAGACTAGCCTAGTTGCTTAGAATAAGTACACTAAATTATTGGGGGGGGAACTGGAGGTTGAGGCAGGCATTCAATAGGGGGCGCGGGCCCCGGGTCCCCTGTGGAACCGCCTCTGCTTAGAATTAATGAAAATATGACCGCGGCGCCACCCGACTTTGCTTGTCAAAACAATAACCATAACAAGAACTTCTTATTAACCCCTTAACTGAGGATCCCGGATATATCCGTCCATTTTACATTGAGTTACAGCTAAATACACGGTTAAGGGTTAATCTCGCACAAAAACAATGAAATCTTACAAATATAAATAAACAAAGCATTTTTCAATTTTTATAGCGCTCTGAAAATTAATGCACTGGCCATTTGCCTTAAGCGCGCTAATGCGAAATTACTGATGCCCCCCCCATCCACTTCGCGCCAATGTAACCATGGTCATTCGAGATACGAATATCTCCGAACGCAAACTGTCTCAGACTCGAACCATGGCCGATAGACTGGCGCACTCTGCTCACTTGGGTCACTCCTATTATTATCATCATCATCATCATCGTCGCCACCACCACTTAAATGCAAATAAGAAAATTGGCGCTGCATAAACTTGATCTTTGAATTTTGAAAGTTACAAGAAAAATACAGGAAGCAATTATTGGTTTGTTCTTGTACACTGTATCCTAAGTAATCAAATAAAACAATAAATTGCCAAAATTACTTTTGGCAAAATTCTCCTTTTTGGAGAAATGAATATCAGAAATTTTGCAAAAAGGGATTTAGACATTTCACGCCACAAAACACCGAATAAGTTTAAAGCAAAAAAATTAAAATCGTAAACAAGAAAGCGTAAAATAAGTAGGTCCTAATTAGAAGAGAGAATTTTTAAAAGACCATCAGCATCTAGGATCCGGCGATAGCAGATGCGGATCCAACTCCTGATAGATGTCGGGCTGCGGAAACTGATTTCCATCATCATCATCATCATCATAACCACACCGATCCATCACACCCTCGTGACTGTGGGACAGCGGATGGGCGGCGCATCCCCCGGGGCCCGGGCCCGGGCCCCGAGGGTCATGGTGGGGCGGATGGCTCCCCGCTGGCAACCGGGTGATGGTACCGTGGTAGGGACAGAACATCAGCATCGCCGCCGCGTTCACCCCGTTGTACGGCGCCTCGGCGCAGGCGACGACCCCCGGCAGCTGGCGGAAGGACGAGAAGGAGGCGGAATGCCCGAGGTTCTTCGGCAGGGCGCCGGGGTGGTGCCGCCGGGTACCCTGCGACGCCTGCAGGGTGGAGTAGTCGAGCTGGTGGAGCAGGTCGGCGGAGGGGCGCCGGGACCCGTCGTGGAGCAGTCGCAGGCCGCCGCCGCCGGGGCATCGCCGGCGCCGTCGTCGGGGTGAGGGCGTAGTGGGATCCCGGGAAGACGGCGGGGTCGAAGTAGGCAGCGGCCGGGACGCACGGGTAGCCCTCGGTCAACGGCAGCGAAGTGCCGGCGATTTCCTCGGATCTCTGCTTCAGAAGACGATGCCTACAACGACAAGACAACGTTCCATTCGGAAAATCCTTCCCACCGGAATGGTTCAGCGTTTTATCCAGGCCTGCTAGGGGGAAAGCTCCCCCTCCAAAATCCCCTCCCCAAAATCCCAGCACTGACACAAATTTTTGCATTGAACTTTGTCGCTTCCCTCCAGTCAAGTCTATTTCCCCCTCAAGAGGCCTGGAGTCAGGATAAAGCACATGCTATGTCACAAAGGTGTACCTGTATGTACCTAGGTCCTAGGGTATGGTAGGCGTTGCAGGTGCCATGCCGTGAGCGCCACATGAAGGGGGTGCCAAAAACTTTGTGATCTTGTTCTCTACTCAGCGTAGAAAGAGAAGAAACTGAGAAAACTGACTCTGAGCACCAGTGGCGGTTCCAGGATTTCTTTGTGGGGTGGGGAATGAAATGAATTCATAGGAAATTGGTGGGTGGGTGGAGATGAAAATAGAAGGAGAAATCGATAAAAACTTGCCGAAAAAGGCTGAGAAAAGGGAATTTCCCCTAATATCACTACACTTTTACCGATAAATAAAATAGGTTGACAAACAAAAAAGGTCATCCGCAGTTTTTTCTCCGTAGTTTTACTAAACTTTTCCCCCAAAATAGGTTTCACAAGCAAAAAATAAAATAAAAGGTCCAGTGAGGGATGCATCATCCCCCACTCATCCCCAAGTGGAACCGCCACTGTTGAGCACACCAGAGACCAGTTCGCATCAGTAAAGGCAAGAATTTGTGGCGCTATCTTGTGCCAAAAAGTCACGATTTCTTAATTAAAGATCTGTTGACCTGCTAATTTAAGTTCCTGACCCCTGTCGTGGACGCCAAATACCCTGGGTACGCCCCTGCTAGAGCCCCACGGTCTAGCAACGCCAATAGAATTGAGGTCACGTGATCAATAGCACCCAATATGCGCATTCAGCACAGTTCAGAACAAATTTCACAGCCCTGGGCATTATGACAGTGGCGCCATTAGCGTCGCCACGGGGGGGGGGCAAATGGGGGCAGCTGCCCCCCAACCTGCCCCAAACCACCTACTAGATTCGCGCAAATCCGGTGAGAAAGTTTTCTGTGGAGGGGGGGTGAGGGGTGGATAAGAAATCTGACACGCTAGCCCCTTTTAGAAGTTGATTGATTGATTGATTGATTGATTGATTGATTGATATAATAAAAGAAAGCTCTCGTCCTGAATTCAATCGATTTACTGTTTTCAAAAGCGATAGGTTTTCTGGCGTTTGGGTTAAAACGACAGCATTGAAAATCACCCACCTCCACCAGACGAATATTGCAACGGTTGCAACCAGAATGACAACGACAACAACAGCGGCAACGACGACAACCGTCAGAACACCTGAACAATTATATAATTAAATATAAATATAATTAAATATCATTAAATATAATTAAATATAATAACTCTTTGCGCTATTTAGATCATCAATATTTGATTGATTGATTGATTGATTGATTGAGTGAAAAGAGTATAAGTCGCTAGATGGCGATAGTTTTTTTTCAAATCATAATACGAAGTCATAATTCAGACTTGCTTGAACACATTGTTGAAATTAAAACTGAGAGTCTACAAACTACAAGCTACACACTTCTATAGCGCCATATTTAAACGGTATGTACCAGAAGTTTATACGCTGGCATTAAACTGCTATGCGAATTTAGTGAGGAATAGAAATGACGTCATATTCAGACAAAGGTCAAGATTGGAGAACCAACAACGACAACAATAACAACAACGACGACGACGAAAACAACAACAAGATTTGCGAGAACAATTGCCAAAAGTCTTAAGGCAACGGACAACAGCTTTGCACAAGCAAAAAAGGTCTGAAGCAGTCATGTGTCGGGGTTGGGGGTTGGGGAGGGTGTGAGGGGAAGCGGATCACGAAGGTCCTGACCTCCGAGCGATGACTGTGCCTCCGTTGACCCCGCTCCTTCGCCGCGTTCCCGTAGGAACGCCGAACAGTTGACCAGAGGTGGACCAGTCCAGTTGCCGTCGACGCAGGTGAGAGTGACGCCCTCGGGTCCTCCTCCTCCTCCTCCTCCTCCTCCTCCTCCTCCTCCCCTCCGTCCTTCGCATCGGATAGTAAGTTCGTTGCCGTTTCTCTCGACCGACGAATGAGACGGAGTAGGATTTAAGTCAGGACAGCCAATAACTGTCAGATTTAAGAAAGAAAACAGAGCCTGACTCAGCAATTCGTTATAGTTCATCCGCTGACTGACTTAACGAATGAATGATGAATAAATGAATGTGAATGAGGAAGTGAGTGAGCGAGCAACTGACTGACTGACTGACTGACCGACTGACTGACTGACTGACTGAATCCACTTAAAGTCGCAATCCAAATATCCAATCCAAAATTATCACAAAGTGACACGCACAGTAAATGCAATATCCAAGTACTTTAATTAAACTAGTTATTTAATTAAATTAGTTTAATCAATTAATATTAGTTAAGTAATTAATTAAAATAGCTAATTAATTAGACTATCAATGTTTTATGTTTTGCCTTCGTATTTGACGATGAACTGATCATCTCCTTGGTTCATCACTATTTGCACACTGTTGGTGACCGACGTAAAGAAGGAGTCACGCCTCCTCTCTTCCGCCCTCGTTCCACCGCAAATTCTCAGAGGCGACCCGCTGCCAATGCGGTCTTTGACTGTCATGTATATTAAACACATCGATCTTCCGTCTCCCGACTGGTTGGATAGTCGCCAGATCCCGAAATCCAGAAGAGTTAGGGCAAGGGTCTGTCCCGATTTGACCTCGATCACCCAAGGACAGGAACTGGACCCGATTCCAGTCTCGATGGTAGCCACGCGAGCCAGGTAACCGCTCGGTTCCGTCGGTTTGATGACGTAGAGGTTGTCTTGACATGACGTGGTTCGTGGCGTTTCAACTGGGAAATGAAAATAAATGAAGGAAATCGTCTTAAAAATTCAATTTTAAAAAATAGATTTAATGTAGGTTGTAATGGCGCTTATTGTACATGTAGATGCCTTTATTTGAAACCTAAGTACTACGGGATAATAGACTGGTCTTGTATAGCTATAACACTATAGGCGACGCATTGCGGAAGTAACTGTATTGAGGCATTTATGACATTGTACAATGCAAAGCTTTGTTGTTATTTGTAAACTCAAAGACAAGAAGACACGGAAGGAGAATGCAGGAACAGACCTAATAGAGGACAAGAGGACAAAGAATGAGATAATTCAGCAAGACCATAATGCGATGGAATGGATCGATGGAACATAGTGGTTCTCACATAGGGCAGATCCCTTTGAACCACTCTAAGTCCTATCATCATCATCATCATCATCATCATCATCATCATCATCATCATCATCATCATCATCATCATCATCATCATCATCATCATCATCATCATCATCATCATCATCATCATCATCATCATCATCATCATCATCATCATCATCATCATCATCATCATCATCATCATCATCATCATCATCATCATCATCATCATCATCATCATCATCATCATCATCATCATCATCATCATCATCATCATCATCATCATCATCATCATCATCATCATCATCATCATCATCATCATCATCATCATCATCATCATCATCATCATCATAACCGTTAATAATAATAATAATATTATTATTATTATTATTATTAGTAGTAGTAATTTATTATTATTATTATTATTATTATTATTATTATTATTATCATCATAACCGTTAATAATAATAATGTTCATGCCTGGTAGTGCAGTAGTAATTTATTATTATTATTATTATTATTATTATTATTATTATTATTATTATTATTATGAATCACGTTTATGCCTGGAATGAGGTCTTTTCGATATATCTTGAGCCTTGATGACAGCCGTGGGGAATTGTCGAGATTGTTGTCAATGCTGACGCTGCACTGTCTTCTTCCGGCGCACTTGTGTTCCAGGTATGGTGTGACGTCAGCGGAACAGTTCAGTTGTTGGGAGCTGGAGAGACATTTTCCCACGCTCATCCGACCGTTACGAGCCGAGTCGATGATGATGACGTCATTTCCGCCACAGATTAGCAACTGCGCATCACGGTTGCACACCTCGACTTTCGCTGTTCAAAGACAAATCAGATGATGATCAGTGTTTAATCTAGGCCATTTACGGGGGGAAATTGCAGTTTCCCCTACCCCGAAATTTCAAATTTCCCCCGGAAATTTTGGATTACTACATGGACTAACAGCGGCCCCTAGCAGAATTCCCCCCGGCTTTGTCAGTTCCCCACGGCTTTTTCAGTTTCCCCCCGGAGTCCAGGAGTCTAGATTAAACACTGATGATGTTGATGACGACGACAACGACAACGACAAGACCTGTTAAGATGATGACAACCAGGCCATTTCAGAGAGGCCAGAGGAGGCCCGTGCCATTTTCTAATTTTAGTTCCCTCAGTCCCATAGCTCTTTTCAGCCGGTTTCCGCTATTTCTGCACAAATTTGCGGCAATTCTATCCGCACTTTTAGCTATTTTCGTCACACATATAGGCCTATAGCACTTTTTTGCTATTTTCCTAATATAGGGATAAATTTACAGGAGATCAGCCCCTTTTCACCGAAAAACGCTGCAACTTCCTAAAATATGCAACGCATAAATGGGGAATTTAGGCGCATATATTGAAAATTTTCGCATCTTCCGCATTTCTCGGCATATTTAGGACCTCTGAGTATCGCAGATTTCCCGAAAAATCGCCGCATAAAACCCACAGCTCCAAACAACGAGGATATTGTAGGAACGGGTCGTGGCCAAATTTCCCAACGAAATACTAATATTAAAACTGTGGACGACACTTTTTACTCAAACCTGCAAACTCTTCACTTGTACTTGGAAACGGTTACCTGCGATCACCGCTCAGTTATGCAATCCAGTCTAATAAAAGGATCACAAAAACTAGGGTCAGCTTCAACCCTAGCCCTAACCATTACTCTGCATTGGCTTCCGGTAGCAGAAATGACCCATCATTGGTGTAGCCAAGAAGGGTTTGGGGTTAAAACCCCTCTTGGCTGCGGACGGAAAATTTTTTACATGTTCTTCCATGCATTTTTAATTTTTGGACGCGAGTTTGGGGGGTCAAAACCCATCTTTGGCTGGCTGCCGATCGAAAAAATTTCTAAGTGCTATAGAAAATAGAAAAAAACTAGAAAGAATACGAAGGCGACGACCTTTTTTTGCTTGTCAGCTCCTAAGAAAGAAAAATAAGAAAATGTTTGCAAAGTTTGGTCAAGATCAAAACCAACTCCCCTTCCGGATATCCTGGCTACGCCACTGGACCCCCTCAGCAACTATCAAAGTTCTAGGACTAATCGGAATACCTTAACATGATCAGAACATTAGTATCAATCGTTCTTCACGATTAGCGTTGAATAAGTGCAAGCATCATGACACTCAGATCACATACACTAGACAGTTATAGGCCACAGCGTGATCACGTACAGTGTACAGTACACTGTAGTTAGCACAGTTATCACAGTTACCGGCGCCGTCAGTACGTCCACAAATGTCTGTACTATTTGGCATTGTACAGTATACTGCAAATGGTGTTTACTTTTGTGTAAGAACAGTAAGGTCAATCTGATAACAGATGCAGCAGATAAACGGAATTGGAGTAGAGGTAGAGGGTGGATGTATGAGTGACAGTGGTTTAAACACAGGAGAGATACTACTAAACCACTTAAAATCCAGCTATTATTATTATTATTATTATTATTATTATTATTATTATTATTATTATTATTATTATTATTATTATTATTATTATTATTATTATTATTATTATTATTATTATTATTATTATTATTATTATTATTATTATTATTATTATTATTATTATTATTATTATTATTATTATTATTATTATTAATGCTATTATTATTATTATTATTATTATTATTATTATTATTATTATTATTATTATTATTATTATTATGTGAATGTTCCGTGGAATGCGACTGCGTCAAATCTCTGGAGTGTTACGGATAATCGTTGTATTAGAAAGGATGTCACTCTTTCATCTCCAGATTATTATTATTATTATTATTATTATTATTATTATTATTATTATTATTATTATTATTATTATTATTATTATTATTATTATTATTATTATTATTATTATTATTATTATTATTGTTGTTATTATTATGAATCTTCGAAAATCGAAGCTAAGATTGCTCTGTCTAAACTTTTGCGTCGGCGTAAGAACAAATCTTGTTTCAATGACATTCGACATATCGCTTATTGTCCGTCATCACATTACTACAACTGATTGCAGAAGAGACGGATGTAACCGATTTATAGCCTAACAAGTCGGAAGTAACCGTCTGACTGTGAAGTAAGTCGATAATCGAGGCCACCCCACTCCCATCCGACCCCAGGAATTCCCACTGGCTCTGCACAGATCTCCAGAAATGAAAAGGGAAGGGTAAGGATCTCTGTAAAACATCACACCACACCACTGATGATGATGATGATGATGATGATGATGATGATGATGATGATGGCCACAGCCCGTTCGGCCGGCGAGATGGAGGTTACGTCATGAGATCACGTGACCCACATCGGAAACAGGATTCAGACACGGTAGATAATTAAGAGCCGTATGCTGAAGAAGATAATAATAATTATAATTATCATGGTGATGATCATCACGCTACTACTACCACCACTATTACTACTGTACTACGCCTACAACAACAACAACAACAACATCAACAACAACAACAATAACAACAGCAACAATAACAATAATAACAATAACAGCAACAAATAATAATAATAATAATATTATTATTATTATTATTAATGAACTTTTATAGCACTAGCCTTAACGAACCATAATAATACACTGTATGTGTCAAATGATAATATCCAGAATTCATTTGCAAAAGATAAAATGGACGCCAAAGAAATAGGTCAGATATGAAGACAGCGGAATAAAATGAAAACGAGAATAAAAGGAAGTAGTAGTAGTAGTGGTAATAATAGTAATACTGTAATAATAATAATAATAATAATAATAATAATAATAATAACAATAATAATAATAATAATATTATTATTATTATTATTATTATAGTTGTAGTTGTTGTTTTTGTTGTAGTCGCAGTAATAATAATAATAATAATAATAATAATTATTATTATTATTATTATAGTTATATTATTATTGTTGTTTTTTATAGTTGTAGTCGTTGTAATAATAATAATAATAATAATAATAATAATAATAATAATAATAATAATAATAATAATAATAATAATAATAATAATAATAATAATAATACTAGTAGTAGTAGTAGTAGTAGTAGTAGTAGTAGAAGAAGAAGAAGAAGAGATATGAAGGTATAGCGGAATAAGATGAAAACTATTATCTTACTTACTCTTAGAAGAGACGCAGCCAAATAATCCAGTCATCGCAGTCAGTGAGACGATGAAGATAGTTGTTGTTGTTGTGGTTGTTGTAGTGCTGATAGCAGTAGGAGTCGCAGTCGTCATAATCGTCGCTTTGAATCCGCTTTGCGCATTCTCTTTTCTTTTTCCGGATTTCTGTTAATCTTTAATCCAGGGCCGACGACTTCGTTCAGAGTCCAGGATCGATGGATGGATGGATGGATGGCTGGATGGCTGGCTGGATGGATGGATCAACTGATTAGAACTTACGAAACGTCGGTTGTCGAAGTCTGTTCGAAATGGCATTATGAGCTGATACACTGGGTCTAGGCATGTACTAGCCTTCAATTAGGCACTAGCAATATTCTCTGTCTGTCTCTGTCTCTGTCTTTCTCTCTCTGTCTCTCTCTGTGTTGTTCTGTTCTGTTACAGCTACAGTGTATCTCACATTACTTTATATCCGCTCTAGTTCGTCGTTTCTGTAGCACGCGGAGACAATTTGAGCATTTGAGAGAGAGAGAGAGAGAGAGAGAGAGAGAGAGAGAGAGAGAGAGAGAGAGAGAGAGAGAGAGAGAGAGAGAGAGAGAGAGAGCTAAGTGGGAATGGAGGAGGAGAATGAGGAGCAAATGATCAGCCATAGAGAAACGTTCTATATTAAACGAGTTAAAAGCCAAATAGAGCGTCGGCGACGCGTGGGCACGTGATCACTCACGTGACCTCAGGAACTAAAATTGTGGCGAAAAAGTCTTCAACGACATGCTCCACAGTCCTAAGTTGCTCCGGAGCTCTTCCTTTTTTCCTTCCATCTTTTCTGGAGTCTTCGGGGCCCATCGGCGCCTAAGTATTGTGTTTCAGTTCAAATAAATCTCAAATTTCCACTTGCTCTGAGATCTGTGCGTTGGATGACAGAACAACCTTTATACATGAAAATCGTCGTTACTAGAAAGCCCGAAGACACCACGTGACGATAATCACGTCGGTGTTTACAGGCACACAAACACACACAGACGAAAACGAAATATAAGCAGAACTTAGAGAGAGAGAGAGAGAGAGAGAGAGAGAGAGAGAGAGAGAGAGAGAGAGAGAGAGAGAGAGAGAGAGAGAGAGAGAGACAAGAGGACAAAGTTTCTTAAAACCTTGTATAGGCGTTCTGAGATTCTGAGATACGGTTGGACTTCGTGTCTCCTTCTTTCTCCCTTTCTCCGCCATCTTCCTTTTTTCTTTCTCTCTCTCTCTCTCTCTCTCTCTCTCTCTCTATCTATCTCTCTCTCGTCCTCCCTCCCTTTCTTTAACTTATTGACATAAAAACACCACTATGAAGCGCAAAGCCGTCTACTGAAGTACAAGTCTCGTCCAGTAATTTGTTCAGGTGTCGCGATGGTTTAGTCTCCGCCGCCATCAAGGCCTGTCCTATAGGCCCTCGTAGGCCAGAAAGAGAGGCCTACTGCTCGGATAGGCCCATCGGAATTAGGCCGCCCTCCCTTCCCCCCGACCAGCCCGGCGGCGTTTTTTTCGGCAGCCTATCGTAGGACTGTTGAGGAGCACATATACAGGAGACTGCGTCGTTCGTTGTTCGTGGCATGAGATCCTCTTTTGCACAAATTTCGTTTGCGCAATTAAGTCCAAACATGACGACGAGTCGGACTAAACAGCCTATATATATATATATATATATATATATATATATATATATATATATATATATATATATATAGAGAGAGAGAGAGAGAGAGAGAGAGAGAGAGAGAGAGAGAGAGAGAGACAGACAGACAGACAGACAGACAGAGACAGAGACAGATACTGATAGAGGACTAAATGGGGGAGGAAGGAGGAGTGGGAGGAGGACATGATCAACTATAAAGACTCATTCGCTGTTAAACCAATTAAAAGTTCATGTTGACTCAAAACTAATTGATTGATTAATTGATTGATCTGGTCCTGGGCCTATTAGTCTGGATTGAAACGGAGTTTTAAAGGGAGACTCATAGGGGCCCAAATTAACCCCCACCCCCACCCCCTCGCCCGCATCCGTATACAGCAGCACATTTCGAATAGGGGGCCTACGTGAAAACGACGATTATAAAAATCTCGTAAATTTCTCTAGCGCTATAATTGTTCAAATTTCGCGTTGGAAGGTTCGCAGCAAGGTGTTTTTTAAACATGTAAACTACGGGGCCGCGGTCCCCAAGTTGTTTTCTTTTCCTGGGCCCCTCAGTAATTATGTTATTACAGTCCGCCTTTCATACAAAGCCCCCCCCCTAGAAGTTATAGCGAGTTTTTCCTCTATTGGGTTTTGGCAGTCTTTTCAGAGAAACACTGGGAACTGTTTTGCACATCGCATCGTCTGCACTTTTCATCCGATATTAGGCATTTTATTCTACTACCATTTTAAAGCTGATTTGTGTATATAGACGGACAGAATAAACTAAAAACGGGAAGTGTCGAAATTAGTTTTCATCCGGAATTTTAAAGTTTTTCATCGAGACCCCTGGTCATTTTTCCTTCAAAAACACTTTGGTTCGCAGTGTAAACGACACGTGACTACACTGTCAGCGTCATAGCAGTTTTCGATGGTCGCTTCAGGGCGAAATCTTATCTGTTGCACTCTAAGCTAAAGGTTGAGACGGGACTCGGGGAAATTTGGCCTTGACCTTCTGGTGAGTCTGGTGACGCGACAGGTTCTTCCGCACCGAGTCTTGCCCAGAAGATCTCATCAGGTGTTACGAAAGAGTTCGCTGCCGTGAGAATTTAGGATTACCATGCAGACGTCCTTAAATGATAAGGACAGACCTTCAATTCCGTGGCCCCGTCCTTAAGGGCGTTTGTCCTTACTAAGGACACAAAATGTCCTAAATTTCATTTAAAATAGTGATCACCGATTTTAGACATTACGTTAGATTAAAAGGACTTTGTAAAATGATTGATATTGGAAGGATACGACAGTGGTTCTCCCACAGGCAAAACCTCCTGAACCACTTTAAACCTTCTTCTTCTTCTTCTTCTTCTTCTTCTTCTTCTTCTTCTTATTATTATTATTATTATTATTATTATTATTATTATTATTATTATTATTATTATTATTATTATTATTATTGTTGTTGTTGTTGCTGCTGCTGCTGCTGCTGCTGCTGCTGCTGCTGAAAAGGTCACCACTAGTTCTTTGTGCCTCTTTGCATCTTTGACGTTCTAAAAATTCAGACAGGCAAAAAGTTCATTATTAGTTTCTTTTGGTGTTTTTTGAACGTCCTGAAAAGTCTGACAAGCCAATGTGTTCTGTGTTTCCTTAAATTCTTTGCAACTGATCTGCTATCCGTACATGAGATTGGCCTATAGTAGACACATATCACATATCACATATCACAGTCAAATATCACAGTCAACTGAGATTGGCATATAATATATAATAGGCACATACGGTAACAGACGCAGACAAACAGCACGAGTGCTGTTCACATGGGCCACAGCTAATCAGTTCATTGAAACTGTCCGACACGTGCACGACATGTCTCTAGAGGATCCCACCCGATTAGCTGTTTGCCCTTTCGCCCCCCCCCCATGAGCTGTGAGCGCCCAGAGGGAAGCCGGGACCCCCAGAAAACTTTGACAACAAGAACTATTTCCGCTCTGGTGGTTGTCATAGAAACCGTTGGAGGTCATAGAATGTTAGAGGTCGTTTTCCGACTGGCGGTGTTGAACGCCGCTGTAGGTTTTGGGATCATCAAACTGGATATCCTGGTTGAACTGGTTATAAGCAGTTTGCTGACGTCATCCTCCAGCGTCATGACGTCAAAAAGAAATGGCGCCGACCAGTCTAAAGTCTGATTCGAGTCTGACCATCAGGTGGCTCAGCCAGAGTTCTGGAAATAGGGGGCCGCCCCAGGGGGGGGGCAAACCCCATCGTAGCTACGCCACTGCTAACTATAGACACCTCTCTCTCTCTCTCCCCGGCCCGCAATATACAGCGGACCGACATATAGTTTTGCTCGGCATGCCGATGTCGGCAAAACGATGGTCTACCGCTAGCGGTCCACTACTCGGCGAATTGGCTCTAATATGGAGGCACGTACGTGTTGCCGTTAGTCTACCCAGCGTGCATTGCGGCAAGAAGCGATGCTGCGAGTGCGCATGCGCGCATATGTAAGTGCGCCGAAAAGGAGGGAACTCATTGTTTAGTACGCCCGAGTGAAGGGAAGATGGCGTCGTCGTTGGTAGAAGTAGAGTTCTCGTTGGATGGTCTTTTGCCAAAGAAGGAGACCGGGCCTGGTCCTTCCTCAGCAAGTATACGGACTGCGACGGACGCGGAGTTACGATCGCCGTCCTCGACACCGGCATCGATCCTCTCAGCCGGACTCCAGGTTCACAATCGCCACATTTATGGCAAAATTTCTTTAGAATAGACCTCGTTTAAACTAAGCTGTGGCTATGGTCAGATTGACAGAGCACGATCTCTTTAGCTGCTAAAGGATCACAGTTGAAGTTTCTTTTAATAAAACCTACTTTTCATTAGCAATTGTACTGTTATTATGGGTCAGGTCGTTTTTTAGTTCTTGGTCTGGGTTTTGGATGAGTTGTATGTAATTAATTGTTTTGATCATATTTATCCGGAGTAGTAAAGAATTGACAGTTATTGATTAAAATGTTCTGTAGTAGAATGGTCAGCCAAAGATTGTTGATATAGTTGATGTCACAGGATCAAGGGATGTTGATCAACATCATCAACAATAGTAGAGGCAGTAGATGGAGAAATTACAGGATTGTCTGGAAGAAGATTGATTTTATTGTATTTGTTTTCATTCGTTTGTGCTTTTCCTCTTGTAGCAAAGACGAATTACGTTGTGAACGTTCATCAGGATGGAAATCTGCTTGAAATTGGGTTCACTGCCCAGTGCTGGACTTGATTTGCTGATTTAGCATTTGATGATCATTCAATTATATTTAAAAACGAATAAGAAATATTTAGAAATATTATGATGCTGATCTAGTTTTCAAAATGAATTTTTATTTCCATTTGGCATTCCTGTTTTCTCTTGTTGTTTACAGTTGTTGTCAGGCGCTCATGGAACTCACGTTGCCTGCATTGCTGCCGGATATTTTAGGAATGAACCGGAGAAGTGTGGAATTGCACCTGGGGCCCAGATTGTTTCAATCAAGATCGGAAACAATCGCCTGGATTCCATGGAGACTGGAACTGCCCTCCATTGAACTCCATTGTGATGTTATCAACTATAGCTATGGAGAGGCCTGCCATTGGCCTAATGCCGGGTGAGTCTTATTTGGAGATCTTTGTTCACACTTGACTTCCCATAAATTGAGGTCATTTATATCTCTTATATCACGCGCCGTAAGACCTTTGTCTCTTCTGCTGTCATTTTGCCTTAGAGTGATTTTGCACTGCATCTGGAATTTTCTTCAGACTTCCTTCCGCTGTCTTTTTGTTTCTATGTCTGTCGTGTAGTGTCAACATTTTATATTTCGTGTGTTGCTGTTATGTGATTTCATTTTGATTGGTGCAAATGTTGCTCTGAGCAAATGAAAATGCTGGTAGTTAAAAATTCAATCTATTTCTTGTTCTTAGATAATAAAAGCAGTTGAACTCCATTGTGATGTTATCAACTATAGCTATGGAGAGGCCTGCCATTGGCCTAATGCCGGGTGAGTCTTATTTGGAGATCTTTGTTCACGCTTGACTTCCCATAAATTGAGGTCATTTATATCTCTTATATTTGGCAAAACTGCTGCTGCTGAGTTATTTCAGTGAGTAACTTAAATGCATATTTAAATGTTCTGTTTTATTAGATTCTTGATTCATGGTACAGCAGTTTAGGTTTTGTCTTCATTATGTTATGTTTGATTTGATTATAATGGCAGTTGTAAATTTATAATCTATCAGCCGCGGCAGATACTTTTCGGCTGTTTCTGTCACTGGCGCCCCTCAGTCAACTCAGCTGTGAATGAGTACATCGGGTGTTAACTCGTGGATGGAAAGGCAAGCGAGGGAAAGGCTGGCAACCCATCTCATTCAGCAGTTGCTATGTAAAACTGAAGGCGCTATAACCCTTCGGTTCTCCTCACGGGCGCTGAGCCAATGGAGTATGCCTGCAGTGTTTATTAATTATCTTGATAAATTTCTAACTAGCTATTCAAACTCTGGTTAGCTTCGTAAACAGTAGGTACACTACTTTTTGTTTGTTTGTTCCTTAACAGGAGCTATTAGAAGAAATTCCATTTTGGGGAATGTAACAGATGCTGACATTCAGAAAGAGATAGTGCGCTGTCTGTATGGCGCATTGATCGGGAGGGGCGAGCATGCTCTCATCGGAAAGAACCAGCAACAGTGTCAGGCGCTGCTACAAATTACAAGGCCGGCATAATAACAATTAGCTGCAGAATCTGACTTTTCTGAAAATTTTTTAACATGCTGTGAACTGAATATTACAGCTGTAACAATTTGCCCTTTTTGCCGAATGTTCTGACTACCGATTGTCAGGCAACCGATTGTTTTGCCGATACCAATTGTGTTGTGAAATTCTCCAATTCGGTGGTTTTAAAGATCGTTTATAACATTATTATGCAGCATAAAATCACGACTTTCTTTGGACTTCGATACGCTGGTGCAATTCAGTGTTTCCCAAAAACTCCATGCTTAATATTGGTGTTTAATCATTCAATTATGTTTTTTGTTGCTAATACTTTGTACGTCAACTTTTAAATTTCTTTATTCAGATTGTCATTTATAACCCTTTCTTTCAATTCTTATATGCAGTGTTAATGTATTATCAGTGGACATCCGTTAGACAATCTGAACATATTAGATCTTTTTTCTGCTTTGAGATATGCTATTTATGTTATATTTTTATAATATATATTCTAATGAAACTTCTTGCATTATTTTTCTGGGTATGCATGTGATCTATATTTTGTGACCATATCAGTTGAGGGAGTATATGACCAATAAATCATCTTGTTGCCCTGATCAACTGTAAATATTTTTACACCCACCCCAATTTGAGGTTGACATCCCCCCCAAAATTTGTTAATGAATGGTATGCATACAAAATGCATACTAATTAGCTCCGGACACCCCCATTTGAGGTCGACACCCTCCCACCCATTCAAATCCTAGAAATATCCCTGATGGGTTGCCATCAGTGATATTTCTAGGTTGTGAAATTAGGGGTGTCGACCTGAAAATTAATCGAGCTAATTAGTATGCATTTTGTATGCATACCATTGTCACATTTTGGGGTCCACCTGTTCGGGTGCTAGGGGCTGTAAAAATATCCCTGGTTGCCAGTGCAGGGAGTATGGGAATCGGGCCGAACCTGCATTGCAAATCCAATGGAGCTATATAAATGCCGCCGGCGTCCCTCTGCCGCCATCTGGTCAGCTTGCGGCTAGCTAGTGGACCGCTGTCTTGCCGATGATCGGCATGCCGACAGCGGTCCGCTCATAAACCGATGTGCAAAATGACAGTACACCGGTAGCGGCAACCGACATCGGGCCGCCAAATGACAGGCACTCGGTCCGCTAGCGGTCCGCATACTTTTTGCTGGCAGGGTCTCTGCATAGCAAGGGGAAAGTTTCTTGCATGACGTCATTAGTTTCTTTAACAAACTTATTTGGCATAATGAAACGATAATCAATTAACCCCATCCCTCGCCCACTTGTCTGACTGTTACCACTATACAAGCAGGAGCCTAGCCAGGAATTTGATTTGCGGGGGGGGGTGTAAAGTGATTGGTGTGTATAAATCATAAAAACACGTTGACAATTTTAAGGTAGTCTAATTTTGGGGGTATATACCGACATACCTCCCGTCGCTACGCCCATGTATACAAGTCAACCAATATCTGGATGAATACTGATTTGACGTGGGAGGAACAAGAGATTTTTAGTAATGGTCTTCACTTTCAGAAAAAACCAAACACAATGTTTTAATTAAGTCGCATATTTCCCGTTTTCAACAATCAGATTATTAGAATCTGAGCAGATGCACTGCATTGACGAATTTCATTGGTCACTCAAACTATAAATATCTGTCCATCGTAAAATATAACATCAGTAATGATGTTGCTATCTTCGGCGCTACAGAAGCCCAAGAAATAAAGAAAACCATATGCAAACATATTAGCCCGATTTTCCTAAAATTAATCGTTGACTTCTTCTGTCTGTTCGGTTTTGTCTGTTTGTCTGTCTGTCCGTCCGGTCTGTCTGTCTGTCTGTCTGTCTGTCTGTCTGTCTCTGAGCTGAGCTGCCTTCCTTCTAATCGAGTTTCGATTGAGTCGGTCGTCGTCTTTTCCTCCTCTGATGAATAATTCATTCGCAGAAAGAGACAGAGACACAGACAGACAGAGACACAAACAGACAGAGACAGACAGACAGACAGACAGTAACGATCGCTTCCTTTCGAAGGCGGCGGCGGCGGCGGCGGCGGCGGCGGCGGCTCAGAGCCTTGGCTTCCGGGCGAACGCCGGGCGGGCGCCCTGGACACTCTCCGCCCAGGATCGCCTCGGCCCCAGAGTCCGTCCTTGGCACACACGCTCAGCGCCCGGGAAGGCAGGGGACGATGGCCGCTCCTCCGCCAACGACGCACCAACAGCGGCGCAGATATTCCGCAACGACGACTTACTCAGCTTCGTCGTCGTCGTCGTCATCATCATCGAGGCGATTACCGCGTCATTCTTCTTCTTCGTTGTCGTCGTCGTCGTAATCGTCGTATTTAGTCGCCGATTCTCTTTTCGAGTCCGATATTTTGCGACGTCACCGCCTGGCGGCGGATTCTGGAACTAGAGCGGTGGCAGCAAATGGCCGCCGCTGTCGCCGACACCTCTCGCACACTACTATTGCGTCGTTGTTCCGCCAGAACAACAACGACAACGACAAAAACGACGACAACAACAACAACAGCAGCAGCAACAACCGACTGGTTTTCGGTTGTCGCGAAGCGCACCTCGGATATATAGTGCTGTGATAGGGACCGTTGCATCTGCAGGCATTTCGATATATTAGTTTCCGTTTTGTGCAGGATCGCAACTAACCATCCATCCATCCATCTATCTATCCATCCATCCATCGATCAATCCATCCATCCATGTATCATTATCCTTCCAGCTCAGAAGAGAGAGAGAGAGAGAGAGAGAGAGAGAGAGAGACTCGCCGGTTGTTGTCTGGTTATTAATCCTGTTCGAATGCAAAGCGTTTTAATAGATGAGAAGGAGGAGGAGGAGGAGGAGGAGGAGTTGTTCGACGATGACGTCATCATATATCGTCGGCGTTACTGATATCGATAATTAACCGATCGTCAAAGACTCGAGAATCTCGTCGCCGGGAGAGATTATTCGCGATCACGTGACTTAACCGGATGTGTCAGAAGAAGCCATTTCCGCTGTCGTCGTCGTCGTCGTCTTGAGAGAGCGCTTCGATAATTCACGAAAATCCAGTTGAGCTGACGTCATCATCGATTCTCTTGATCGCCCCACCCTCCCTCCTACCCGCCCCGCCCACCCCCTCTCCTTCCTCCCTCTGAGACGCATTTTCGGAAATCAGCTTCGAAATCGTATTACGTTCACTCGTTGTTTCGATCGACGCTCTCGACCGACATGATTTCCGGTTTCGGCCTGAAACGCGGCTTCAGTCGGTGCCTCTTGTGGGACCTTCGTATATGCCGCGCACCGTAACCGTAACCCCGCTCCAGCACTGGATCCGGACAAAAGCGCATCCATCGCCGTCATCATCCATGACTCCGGTATAATATAGTTTAGGTCCCAGGGTGTCGCGAAAAAAGTCGACCCGTGTGAAATTTTTCCTTCCGCATCCTCCAACCGTCCGTCTCCCTCTCCCTCTCCCTCTCCCTTCTCTCTCTCTCCGTCTCTCTCTCTCTCTTCGTCTGCCATATTAGAATCATCCCAGACAGTATTCAACAACACGAGGCAAACGATTGACGGCACACCACTTTGATGCGATGTCTGACCGTGAGACGCAATGGGAAAGAAAATCCAGTGCATCGGAAGATATGCGATGTCCGGAGTGACACTCGGCAGAGGCAACTTCGCCCACGTAGAGCTGGCCACACACGGCGTTACAGAAGTCAAGGTAAGAACGGTTTTCACGTTCATCTGGCATATATTCTGTAATCAGCTAACGCAGGCAAGAGTTAAAAACCACTCAAATACTCAAACGAGTAAACGGATTCTATTGAAATTTTGTGCTAATGACACAAAATGATGTCTCTTTTTGTGCCTAAAATTTTGTCTAAATCGGTGCAGATTCGAAGTAGTTATTGCAATATGTTTAGAAGCTCCATTTTTTGGACACTGTGTATATATACAGTACTGCTAAAAAATTGTGAACACACGTGGATTTCGAAGCGAAACGAACTTTAAGGCTTGTTAAAACATTGCAATCACAACCAAGAACACCAATGCTGTATTTTTTTAAAAAATTAATGATACTATTCTACGATTGGTGTACAGAAGGCTATAGATATGCAAAAATTCAGAAGAGTGTTGAAAGGAATTTCATCCACATTTTCTTGTGTCCCCATCTTCATTGCATCAAACCATACTAGAACAGTCAATATATTCTGTCTCAGTTTTATACTAGAGCGTTCCAAATGCCACGAAAAATAGTGAGCTATGTCAAACGACACTATACAACAGCGTTTCCAAACCGGTGGTACATGTAACCTAGGGGTACATCAGCTGTTGCCAGGGGTACACTAAAATTGCTAAAATATTAAATAATTTTTTTCGAATTTCGTTTTAAAAATGTTAAATATTGCCAACTCTACGGCAGCTCAATATAACGGCCGGCTGAATAACAGATATGAGGCTACAAATGAAAGCGCTATAATAATACGCATGTCCTGATGCGTATTAATGATCACATGCACAATTAATGACTTCCGTTTCTGATGGCACGTGTTAAGTGAACTAATAAACTTTAAAAAGTACCTAATATCTACATTTCTACATTAAGCATATCAAATTTCGAAGTTGATGAATATATTTTTTGAAAGAAATACAGTAACTGCAAAAGTATTGTTTTTGGTCGGCCCTGGGTTGGGAGTACAAGCGACGAAATTTTTTTTGGCAGGGGTGCAATTTAAAGAAAGGTTGAGAACCCCTGGCCTATCTGCCATAACAGGGGCCCGAAAATCGGACCGACTTTTAGATTTGACTGTATATATTATATATATATATATATATATATATATATATTTCTTCATTCCCGAGGATATATATATATATATATATATATATATATATATATATATATATATATATATATATATATATATATATATATATATATATATATATAGGCCCAGGAAATGGGGTTGCAGAGGATTACGGTTCGAATCAAGGAGCGACCATCGACTGATGCCAGGCGCATGCTCAAAATGGCGCTATAGAAGTCCCGGTGTTTTGTTACCTCAGCTGTCGTTTAAATAGATTTTCCGTTTCCGTTTGCGGCGTCACGTGACCTAACAACTGTCGAGAGCATCCTTTGGTTTTGCCTAAAAGAGTAGGTAAGATAAGATAAGGTGAGATGAGATAAGATAACGCCGGGTGAGTGACTTGGGCGGCATTATCAGGCGCTAGTCATTATCGGGGGGAGGGGGTGAGGGTGGGGTGTTTTTTGACCCTCTGATAACGACTCGAGGCCTAGCTGCAGTGGGCGTAGCCATGATTCCGGAATAGAGGGGGGAAGCACATCGACATTTTCAGGTTTTCATATGCCCCCTCCCGTGGTAACGCCAGTTCTCTTACCTGTCATCTTGGTGTAAAGGTGGACACATTTTGAGATCTTAGAAGTTATTTAAAGATAAACAGTCTTCCTCTTTCCTGAAATCCGCCTGGCTTCGCCCGCGTTGCCATGACGATAGTCGGCGACGTAATAATAATAATAAAATTAAAAAATAATAAATGAATAAATAATAATTATTTAATAAATAAATAGATAAATAATATATAAGTAATAATTATTTATTTATTCTTTTTTCGCTTGTGAAACCTATTTTGAGGGGTAAAAGTCTTGTAAAACTACGTGGAAAAACTGCGGATGACATCTCTTTTGCTTGTCAACTTATTTTTTCGGTAAAAGTGTAGTAACATTAGGGGGGAATTCCCTTTTGTCAGCCCTTTTCGGAAAAGTTGATTGATTTTCCTCTTCTCGTTTCATCCCCCCACCAACTTCCCATGAATTCATTTCATCCCCCCACCAAGAAATCCTGGAACCGCCACTGGCGTAGAGTAAAACCAAAATAAAAAGTAAAAACGCTATAGTTATGTAGAACACACACACTCACTCTCTCTCATCTCTCTCTCTCTCTCTCTCTCTCTCTCTCTCTCTCTCTCTCTCTCTCTCTCTCTCTCTCTCTCTCTCTCTCTCAAATTGCATTACATTACCCTCTCTAGTTGGCAGGCAGCGACTCCTGCCTGATCTGATCTGCAAGATTAAATTTGTTTACCGAGAATTATTATCGGCGGATAATTCATTAATGTTAACGTGTCGCTCAGGTGAGATCGGATTTTGTCCGCGGAGGTATTCCGGGGGCAGGAAAGGTGCACCGGTATTGATTCTGGTCCGCTGCTAAGCCGATCGCCGGCCTACCCACCCACCCCTCAACATCAAAGTGGCTCGATCTCCGGCGTTTGATTAATACGGACTCCGAGTGCAAGGACCCGGTCGAGTTCATTTCGGAGTGGGGGGCATGAAGGTGGCGAATCACGCTCCGCGCGGAATTTTGAGTGACTTTTTTCGTTTACTGATCATCATCATCATCATCATCATCATCATCGCCATCATCATCATCATCATCATCATCGTCGTCGTCATCATCATCATCATCATCATCATCATCATCATCATCATCATCATCATCATCATCATCATCACCACTTGGCCTT
Source organism: Metaphire vulgaris (assembly GCA_018105865.1). Taxonomy (NCBI): domain Eukaryota; kingdom Metazoa; phylum Annelida; class Clitellata; order Crassiclitellata; family Megascolecidae; genus Metaphire; species Metaphire vulgaris. Next base: position 17,388,070 of record CM030840.1, read on the forward strand.
TGATGCATGCATGGCAGACGAGTTGCGGGCTTCTATAGCGCCACGATTGCGATCTACTTTGCATTCGTTTATTAATGCGATACCACGGAGCTTTGGGGTGGGGTGGAAGTGGGGGTGGAGGTGGCTTGTCTGCAGTTGCAGCCTAATTACGGTTGTAAAATTTGGAATGGTCAAAATGAGCGTCTCCATCACCCCACATCTAAATGAATTCGACCAGGTGAAGTGTTGCCGCTTCATTTTTTTATAACAGATCTACGTGTTTTATTGCGTATATGCTTCTATGTTTTTAAAAATCTACTTCGCTTTTCCAAAAAATATGACGTGTTTGTCTTTGTAAAATACAAATTCTAAAGTTTTAAAGACATCTAGCAGGGGTCAAAAGGACTTCCAAAAACAGCCTTAGAGAAAATGACGCCTGTGTGTCCACTGTCCATGCCTGGATTCGCCCATGTTCATGACGGATTTGCTCGAATAACAGAAACATTTTGTATCATTTTTCAATAAGTTTAAAATCACGTTCAGTAAAAATGTGATTCGTAAAGGAAATCCCAAGTTTTTGCGTTGATGATGCGCATTTTCTTGAGTTGAATTGTCACAGCTCTTTAGACATTGGATGGAACTCATGCGGTCGCAATTTTAACAATAATATTTCGAATCCTGTTTTCCCTCCAGTGTTGCTAAATGCCTCGTCCATAGGTTGTCACGATTAAAGGTTTTCAGTTCTTTTTCTCAAATATCGGGTTGTCTCGTCTTTTCTTCCAGTCTTGTTTTCTATGCCAAGGTCTTCACAGGACCCCGACCCCCCCTCCACCAATCCCTAGCCGTCGTGAATTTTCGATTTTTCGGGGAGCCGGGGAAATGCGGAGGTCGGCGAGATTAATTTACCCGTTTGGTTTTTCTGCACAACCGGCTCTCTCTCTCTCTCTCTCTCTCTCTCTCTCTCTCTCTCTCTCACACACACACACACACATCTCGACCGCCCCAGTAGAGGAGTCTGCATGCTGTCAACGATGTCCGTGTGTCATCGGACCCGCTGTGACCGGCCCCGGGGACGGCAGTGTCGCCTGCACCGTCCACCGATCGATAGTCACCTGGTCGCCGCCGACGGGCCCCTGGCTAGGCTCCGGCCGCAGGAACAGGATCTCTTGGCCGGGACCTGGAATCGCCCGCCCACGGCGACGGCCGCGGCCGAGACATGTGGAGCAGTTGTCGCCTTAAGGTTCGAAGGCAACAAATGACTTCGCATTGAAGAAGGGGGCTTGTTTGCGGGGTTTTGCCCCCCTCCATATCGCCTACTAGTGGTCTACGAAATGAAAGGACCAGAATTCGTCCAGAAAATTAAGCATTTCTGGTGGTCACGTGACTTGTTGTCCTTCCCTCTCTAAACAGAGAGTCTCTCTCCGAAATTTTCCACCGTGCGTCCGCTGTCGACCGACGATCTTTCTTTTGCTGCTCGAAAATTTCAGTTAAATTCGATTCTTCTGTAAGCCTTGGTGATTGTTAATTTTAAAAACCATCTGCGAAAGGACCTCAAGTTCGTGGATTTCGTATAGAGGGTAGGCACAAATCTCAAGATCTTGAAATCTCAAGAATCTCTAGTATTGGTTCCATTACTGACCATTAGGCCGGATTAACAATAACAACGACTACGACAAGGATTATGCCAAAGACGAATACTGCCAGTGGCGGCGCTAGGATTTGGCAAGTGGGGGGGGGGGCGTTGGGATGGCAACTTCTAATCATGGGGGGCCAACCATTTGTTGTTTAATGTATGTAGCATTAAGTATAGGGTCCCAACTGGGGGGCCACTGGGGGCCAGGCACTCAATAGGGGGGCACGGGTCCCTCTGGCCCCCCGGTGGAGCCGCCACTGAATACTGGTTATGACCGATTGCTTGATTTATTTAAACTTACACTTATTTATTGACTGAACAGATTGAATGATAGATAAAATAAATAAATAAATAATATATGATGATGACAATAATAATAATGATGTACTTTTATAGCTCCAGTTCCAATACCAAGTATATCAATCGATGTTACTTCAAATCCATCCATATAAGCAGTGGCGGTTTCACGTGGGGGGGATGAGTGGGGATGTATCCCCACCGGACTTCCGGACTTGTTTGCTTGTGAAACCTATTTTTGGGTAAAAGTCTAGTAAAATTAACTACGAATGACCTATTCTCTGTTTGTCCGCCTATTTTTTTCGGTAAAAGTATAGTCAAATAGGGGGTAAAATTCCCATTTTCAGCCTTTTTTGACAAAGTTCATTAATTTTTCCCTTCTATTTTCATCCCCCACCAACTTTTTATGAATTCATTTCACCCCTCTCCCACCAAGAAATCCTGGAACCGCCACTGTTTAGAAGAACAGGCCATTCCAGAAATCAATCAGTGGGAAACAGCATAACAGGCCATAATACACGGACCGACATATTGATTGATTGATTGATTGATAAATTGATTGATTGATTGTTTTTGCTGATCTTATTTGTCGAAAGGTCGCAATCAAAATAATCGATACGAGGAAGATCAAAGATGAATACGTCCGGGCCAATCTCCACCGCGAGGCTCGCCTGATGGCCTCTCTGCGTCATCCGAACATTATTCGCCTGTACGAAACCCTCAAGGTACGTCCATGCAGAGACATAACGGTATACAGTGGCGGTTCCAGGTGGGGGATGGGTGGTGATGCACCCCCCTCCACCCGACTTCCGGACTTTTTTCGCTTGTGAAATCTATTTTTTGGATAAAAGTCTAGTAAAACTACTTGGACAAACTGCGGATGACCTTTGTTTTGCTTATCAACCTATTTTTCGGTAAAATTGGAGTAAAATTAGTGAAACGTTCCCTTTGTCATCAGCTTTTTTCGGCAAAGTTTATTGATTTTTTCCTTTCTCTTTTCATCCCCGCCAACTTTATATGAATTCATTTCACCCCCCCCACCAAGAAATCCTGGAACCGCCACTGGACCGGTATCATCATATTCGTCGTCGTCGTCATCATCACATATTTGCAGCAGCCAGCGACGTCTTTGCACAGCAACTGCCGTTTACTGTCGTCGTCATCATCATCACTGGCATCAGTGACCCTGTATTGTGTTTGTCTGTTTTGCTACAAATTTTACTATCACCTAGAAAGGTGCAAAATTTCCGCATGATGTTCGCCGCCAATTTGCGTGATAGGGGCGGGGGGGTCGGGACGGGGTGCCACGCACCCTATTCGGGCTGGGACCGGTCGTGGAATTTGCAAGCGTTTTTTGTGGGGGTGGAGGGGGTGGAAGGTGTAGGTAATTTGCAGAGAATGAAGGAAAGCGCTGGAGTTTGACGTGACGTTTTTTGTCGTCATCATTTTCTGAATTTTTTCGCTTGAAAATGTCACTCAGGGCGTAGCGACGGGGAGAGGTACATGTATATCGGTATACATAATCACCCCCAAATCAGGCTGCCTTAAAGCTTTTAATCTGCTTTTAAAGATTTTCAAGGTTTTTAAGATTTATACCCTCCCCCATTCACATTATACCCTCCCAATCAAATTCCTGGCTCAAATGTCACTCCCCTCGTCGCCACCGTCATCGTCGTCATCATCATCATCATCATCATCATCATCAGTAGCAGCAGCAACATCATCACGTTGCTATCATCATCATCACCATCATCATCGTCGTCGTCGTCGTCGTCGTCATTGTCGTATTAAAATAACCGGGACTGGCGCTATAGAAGTCATCACAGTCCATAAAAGCAAGAATCGTTCATTCTGGATAAAAGCATGACACTTGGCAGTTATAGGGTAGGCAACAATTTCAAAGGATGCAAGTTTTTTGTTCACCGTTGCTTTCTTGATAATTTGTGAAAAAAATTCAGCTGCACCAAATGACAATCGACCATAAACAATACTAAATAATAATTGTCGATATGAATATTATCATTTCATTTCGTTTTCCTCCGAAACTAAAATACAAAATAATTCCGCATCAAATCAACACGGATTTTGAATAAAATCGCGTCACCATCTCAGATTGTGATGAAAACTGGCACAATTGTTAATCCCCATGAGTAATGAAATACCATTCTCTGTAGATTAAAAATGTCGTTAAAATGTTCAATTTACAATAGAAATTACCAGGCAAAATTCGACAAGAGATTGGCCTAATTTTTGAAAAACTTGATTAGCAGGTGCCTCGTCAAAAGTGCTAGCCATTCAAATGTCGCGGTTTAAAAATGTCCTTTAAAATGTCCAATTTACGCATTAGAGAATACCAGAGGCAAAATTCTGAATGCCAAGCACATCTACAAGAGATAGTGGCCTAATTTTTGAAAAAAACTTGGCACATGCTCTTCACCTCGGGTCAAAGGCGCCTTCACACGACCAATACCATTCTCTGTAGTTTTAAAATGTTCTTAAAAATGTCCAATTTACGTCTCAGAGAATCAGAGGCAAAATTCTGAATGCCAAGCACTTTTGATATAAACTACAGAGAATGGTATTGGCAGACGTGTGAATGGCTATGGCTGATTTCACATTTCCCCCTGTCCCAAGGGTACCCTTCTTCTTCTTCTTCTTTATTCTTGCTCTGGACAGAATGTTACTAAATTATAAGAAGTGTCAATGTTCAAAATTTCATGCTCCACAGAATGAACAAGCATACGGCTTATCAACTGTACTATAATCAGTTAATGAATACCACAAGGTCACGTTGTATCAAATAACCGGGACTGGCGCTATAGAAGTCATTACAGTTAATCAGTTAAGGAATAGAGGTCACGTGTCGTGTCCACAACAGGCAACGACGCTTTGACCGAATTCTTGCTTCATCAAGGATCAGAAGGACTCCCGCCTTCCTCCGCCCCTTCATTCTCTCAGCTTCATTACCTGCACGAAAGACGGATTGTACACAGGTGAACACACCTTCCTCCTCCTCTTCTTCTTCTTCTTCTTCTTCTTCTTCTTCTTCTTCTTATTATTATTATTATTATTATTATTATTTATTATTATTATTATTATTCTTGTTGTTGTTGTTCTTGTTCTTGTTCTTGTTCTTCTTCTTCTTCTTCTTCTTTCTTCTTATTATTATTATTATTATTATTATTATTATTATTATTATTATTATTATTATTATTATTATTATTATTATTATTATTATTATTATTATTATTATTATTATTCTTGTTGTTGTTGTTGTTGATCGTCTTCTTCTTCTTCTTCCCGTTCTTGTTGTTCTACTCTCGCGCCAAAATAGCCAAGAAAATAAAATAATAATAAATAATAGTTTTAAAAAATAATGTTAACAGGTACATGACGCATGTGCACAGGTAGGTAGATCACAGGTAGGCTTACATGACTAATGGTTTATATGCAAATGTAAGCTTATTGTAAGTTAGTATGCATACACGTTGTAGCGTATGCATGCATGTATTGTACGTTAGTAATTAATACAGCGACGCAATCACATAGCAAGGGATTTAATGTAAAGGTGAAAGGTGTAAGAGGTGATGACCGACGTTATTTTTGCCTGTCGCCCCGATTCCGTATCCCTGGCTACGCCACTCACTAATCATAGTTAATTACCAGGTAGGCCTAATTAATGCAAAACTCGCAGGTAGACGATTGGAGGTACACGCACTACCCAACATCCACATGACAGGGTAAACAAGTCACGGGTAACAGGTATTCGAAGGTAACATATACAACGCAGGTAAGCCATCGAGTCTGACTTGGCTGCGTTCTCGATTATATAGCGCCTGTGTATATATCTTCTTACCTTGACTTACCTTGCACGGGTATATTCCGTGCTGATTATATATATATATATATATATATATATATATATATATATATATAATCATATATAATATACCCGGGCAAGATCTAATATTCATATAAGGACGCATGCTTACTTTGAGAGAGTAAATTAGGGGATTAATTATACATTCGCCTGACAAACTTCTTAGCGGAAAGTTAAAGCGTATTTTGCGGGTGTAATGGTAATATATTCTGGTGCGTGTAGTGCAGGCTAAGTTGTATGAGTGCATGTGTGTGTGTATGTGTGTGTGTGAGCAAGAGGCAGTTGAAGGATAATGCAATAGATGTGAATGAATCTATAGCCAATGTTCATGGGCGCCCCGCACATTAGGGCAAGAGGGGCATTTGACCCCTGAAAATGCATATATATATATATATATATATATATATATATATATATATATATATATATATATATATAAAAACTTGCTAATACTGTATATTAACCGTGACCATTGTGTTAAAATGTGTTTGGCCTATATCCTAGAAAAATTCACGAGGCGTAACTTTACCATTATGCTTTGCCCTCCTGGGAAAAATCTGTGGGCGCCTATGCCAATATTACCTATATCGACTTTCCACTCCAGTGCGGGTGGGGGTGGGTAGGGTGGAAGTGGGCAGGATAGTCGGGGTCCGCAACCCCAGAAACTAGACGTACATTTTAAAAATCTCAACGATTTCCTTCGATGGCGCTTGGGGCTTTGTCGCGTAGACCCATGCAGCTGAAAATTTCAAAGCGGTTTCCAGGGAAACTCGGATGACGAGATATTCTGCTATTATTATATGTGACGTCATTTCGAAACCCTTTTACTATCATTCCAAAGACTTTCTCCACCCCTTCCTCCCGCATTTGAGATTTGTTATGCTCTATGAAATCACCATTGCTATTTCTTCATCGTTACTTATATATATATATAATTATATATATATAATTATATATATATATATAATTATATATATAGATATATATAAACAAAAACGTATATACATGACTCATATAAATATATAGACAAAATAGTTTTTCTTCTTCTTTATATATGTCGTCAGGGTTATTTCTAGGAATATAAAATGGGGGTGGGGGGCATAGGCGGATTTTATTAAAGGCTAGGTAGGCAACTAGTCCAACCAAAACAAAAAATTGTTTTTCCATCAACACCAGGTCTGTCTAAGCCTCTTTTGTTAGCCATTGACATAGAAGAAAATTTTCTAATACGTAGCAATTTCTGCCTATTTCAGTAGAGGGTGCTAGCCCTCTGGACCACCAAACTCAAAGATTTAGTCCCTCCAACCAAGAAATCAAAAGTTAAAGGTCTATAAAAGAATACGTTCAATATGTGTTGGCCATACAGACCTCCATGTTAGCCTACCCAAATCTTAAACTCTAAATCCGCCTATGGTGGAGGGGGTGTCGGTATATTTTGGGGTCCATCCTTGCCGAAAGAACCTGACAATCAAAAAAGTTATCGCCGGCTGAGATTGGGAAGTGTTGGGGGTGTCGGTCTCAAATTGAGGGATGTTAGAGGGTGTGTGTGTAAAAATATCCCTGTGTGTCAGAGGGTTGACAGTCATTTTCCTTCATTTCTCTCTATCTTCTGCTGTTCTCTTTAGGGCTCCATAGTTCCTTGTATTTGTTATTTAGACCTACCTGCGCTAAAATGACATACGTCTCTGTGACTCTACCTGAGACAGAGAAACGAACACATACATTGTCTATAATTATGAACACTTTTGCGCCTTCAGTTGCATGGGTTTTAGCCAAACGATCTTCCAGTCCCGAGATCCCGTTTCAATCCAAATATCTCTCCCTGTCGTTTCTATACAAAATTAACCGCAACCTTTTGAAAAAAGCAGGTTCGCATATCGTCTCTTTTTCGATGGGGGGGGTCGGGAAGCACACAGCGAGAAAACCATACGCAGATCTTTCTCTGCGCATATTACGGTAATAATATTCGTTATCAAATATAAAAGAATCGATGATGACTAAGTAGAATTACGCTATATATATATCGGTCATGGAATCGCCAGTTTCCTGTGGGACAGGCAGAGAGGACAGACAGAGAGACAGACAGACAGACAGACAGACAGACAGACAGACAGACAGACAGACAGACAGACACGATGAATATATCGACGTATCTCGCAATGAAGTGGAGCTTGGTGGACACTACCATGGCTGGTCTGAGGACGACGACGACGACGATGATGATGACGACGACGTTCTCTTTTTCATCGATTTCTTTCTCCGAGTGATTTGTCCGTCGTTGCTTCCACCGGGAGGCCCTGGGTCGCCCGCCCGCCCGACCGGCCGGCCGGCCGGCCGGCCAGCCAACTCAGGCCAGCCGGTCCGACCGGCCGGTCCCAGCCAGTAAGCCAGCCAGCCGGTTGTGTATGTGTGTATATGGTTATCTAATGCGGATTTTCTGTTCTGCCGATATAACATTTCTCCACAACATTACACTATAAATGTGACGATACAGAGTAACATCGTGTTGGCCGTTTGCGTTTAATCGCATTTCCTCCATTTCTCCCATCCAAGCGTCTCTTTAAATCACCAACAGGAAACCTGCTCTTTGAATACTGAATATATTATATATATATATATATATATATATATATATATATATATATATATAATGCTTTAACTATAAAATGCTATAAATCAAATAAATCATCATCATCCTAACCATCATAATCGTAACCATCATAATCATAACTCATAAGAATCATAATTATCATCATTATCGTCGTCGTCGTCATCACCACCAACAACTTCATCTTCATCGTCATCATCGTCAGTGTCGTTGTCTACAACCCTAGCACCGCTGTTGTCGTTATCATAATCACCATGGCCAGCATCACTGTTACTAGCACTATCATCGTCGCTTTTCATAATTCTCACAGCAGCAGCAGAGGCAGAAGTGGCACAACGTAGCATAGCAGTTTCGTCGTAAACGATCGGTGGAATTACTTTGAAGTTGAAAGTCTGCGATAACTTTTTCCTGAATTTTAATACTATTTTATTTTAGAGATTTGAAGATGGAAAACATTATGCTGGACGAAAGGAAAAAGAACATCAAACTCATCGGTAGGTGGCGCGGATTCTTCTAATTCCTGTCATTCCGTCACGAAAAGTGATATCGAGAGAGAGAGAGAGAGAGAGAGAGAGAGAGAGAGAGAGAGAGGCAGACAGACAGGCAGACAGACAGACACCGATAGACAGAGAGAGCGCCCTCTAAACGACGAGATAACTACTACACCAAATTATCCTCAAAGACGATAAGAGAATGTATATTCTTAGTCATTGTTTATTATCAAGACTAATAATTTTAATAGTATAATGTGTTTCACATTCCTATCATAAGTACTTTCAGATCGCTTTATATATATATATATATATATATATATATATATATATATATATATATATATATATATATATATATATATACAGTATATAGGATGTCTGCGATTGAGTTGATCACCGGTTGTGAGCAGTGCCATTTCTGACCAAATGGCTTGAGGTTACTTTACTTAGTTGAGGGCGTTGAGATGTCGATTGTTTCCTTCGTTTTTTGCAGATTTTGGTCTGAGCAACGTTTTCAAAGACGAGGAGCCGCTGAAGACTCACTGTGGCTCACCTGAGTACGCGGCACCTGAGCTGTTCGTCGTCGGGAAAACATACGGAACAGAGGTCGACATCTGGAGTCTGTAAGGACGAAAATTCTCAGTATCTCTCTCTCTCTCTCTCTCTCTCTCTCTCTTTCTCTCTCTCCTCTCTCTCTCTCTCTCTTTTCTGTGTGTTTTGGCTCTGTGTGTCTTTCTGTGTGTTTCTGTCTCTGTCTGTCTGTCTGTCTCTCTCTCTCTCTCTCTCTCTCTCTCTCTCTCTCTCTCTCTCTCTCTCTTATGTCTCTCTGAATATAGTTAAGCAAGAAATGGGTTTTAGCGATTTTAATGCTCCAATCTAGTGACGTCACGTGCGACTGATGTTACGAACTTACGTTTGTGATGACGTTCAATGTTGTTGTTGTTGTTGTTGCTGTTGTCGTCGTCATCAGGGGCATCATCATGTATGCCATGATACTTGGCCGATTGCCCTTCTGCACTCCATTCCGTGACGAGTATCACAGACAGAGGATGCTCCAGCAGATCCAGAAGGGACTCTCCCCCATCCACGACCGCGAAATGCACGTCCTAAGCGCAGGTAAACTGTCGCCATCATCATCATCATCACCATCGTCGTCGTCATCATCGTCGTTGTCGTCTTCGTCACCGACGTCACGTGTTTAGCAAGAGCGAAAGTAAATAGGTATTGTCTCAAGGAATTGTCAAGGTCAAGGTTCATGAAATCAATCTTGCTCTCTCTATCTGTCTGACTGTGTGTCTGGCTGACTGACTGGATGTGTATCTCTGCATCAGTTGTTCCAGCGTCAGTGGCGGCTCAAGAATTTGGCAAGTGGGGGGGGGGCGTTGGGGTGGAAAATTCTAAGCATGGGTGGCCAATCATTTGTTGATATGTATGTAATAGTAAATAAAGGGTCCCAACATGGGGATCACTGGAGGTCAGGCATTCATTAGGGGAGGGGGCACGGGTCCCACCGGGACCCCATATGGAGCCGCCACTAAGTCCGCTATACACTGATGTATACGTAGTGTGATGTGGATCTCGTGTTCTACTTTTAGACAGTCGTAATCTGCTTGCACCAATTGATTGAACCAAATCCAGAACTGAGGATTCCGATGGCGGAAATCCAACTGCATCCTTGGATAACGAAGAACGACCGCTGCCCGTTTTTCACTTACGCCCCACCCCCCAGAAACAAAAGTCTTCGAAACGAGGTATCAATAATTATAACCTCTCTGTCTGTCTGTCTGTCTGTCTCTCTCCGTCTTTGTCTCTTTCTCTCTCTCTCGGTCTGCGTGTCTCCAGAGGCGGATCTAGGGTATTCGGCGCCCGGGGACAAAGTGTACGTTGGCGCCCCCTAACAACTGACAAGCAAAAAAGGTCTTCACATCGTTTTCGGCGCCCCTCAACTCTCTCTTCATATCTTCATGTAGTGCTGACGAGCAAAAAAGGTCCTCGCAAGTGTTTCTTCTACTTTATAGTGCATTTCACTTACCCAAATATCCAATTTTGGCGCCCCCTCACCTCGGCGTCCGGGGACATGTGTGCCCCCTGTCCTCCCCTAGATCCGCTTCTGCGTGTCTCTTTCTGTCTCTGTTTTTCTCTCTGTCAAACTCTATTATTTTTATCTCCATCTTTAGCTCTCAGACACAGCCTTGAGTCACGTGTTTAAAAACTGACGAGATTCTAAAGTAAAGCTCTTATAAAATCATACACTGTCGGATTGTCAAGTGTCAGAATTTCTGTCCCTGTATAGAGGGTCGAAGGTGCTGCTATTAACTGGCTTTGACTATAGACATACTAGCTGCTGCTGCTGATGATGATGAAGAAGAAGACGAAGAAGAAGAAGATGATAATGATAAAGATGAGGATGAAGATTAAGAAGAGGGAGATGATGATGATGATGATGATGATGATGAAGATGATAACTATGATGATGATAATGATGATGACGATGATGATGACGATGATGATGACGACGATGATGATGATGATGTCGTCGTTGCAGACTGTGAGTGAATTAGCGACGCTGATGGACATGAAGAAGGGAGTTGTCAACGAAACGGTTAAAGATCATCGCGCCGACGAACTGTCGGCCATGTTCAACATGATGATGGACAACAAAAAGAAACTACACGGTATGATGACGACGACGAATGCCGTAATCATACGCCTACCTGTAGTCGTCATCATCATCATCATCATAATTCATTATTATCATCGAATCATCGTAGCTGTTATCGTTTGCAACAGGGTCAGTAAGAATTTATTTTAAAAATAATAAAATGATTTAAATATTTTAAGGCTGCGTTTGTCCTTCAGGTTTCATGGACATCGATCATACGAAGAAGGCGTGGCAGGAGAGAAACGCAAGGTCAAGGTCAGGGGAAAGGGACAAGTCCACGACCCCGGACAACTCGAAGCTCAAGGCCTCGCTGGCTGCAAGGAAAATAGCCACAGGGAAGAAATCAGGCGCCGGGTCAAAAGGTCAATCATTGACTCAAACCAGTTATAATAATAATAATAATAATAATAATAATAATAATAATAATAATAATACTATATTTTCACACAGGCTTACTTAGGTAATAATAATAATAATAATAATAATAATAATAATAATAATAATAATAATAATAATAATGATAATAATAATAATACTCATAGGCACTAAAGCAAATACAGCACTTTTGAACTGTATGGTGTATATGTGTATGGAAACTAAGACTTAATCGTTATAATGATGATGATGATGATGATGATGATGATGATGATGACGATGATGATAAAGATGATGATAAAGATGATGATGACGAAGACGATGATAACGATGATGATAATGACTACGATGGCGGTGATGATAATTTACATTTTGATAATGCCTTTCTAAAGATTTAACAGAATTCGTAGTAGGCCTATGTCTAATTGTTTGATCTAAACTAGCACGATCTCTCTCTCTCTCTCTCTCTTCTCTCTCTCTCTCCTCTCTCTCTCTCTCTCTCTTTCTCTCTGTATGTATCTTTCTATTTGTGTACCTGTATATGTATCTGTTTTCTCTGCATTTGAACCGTTTGTAAATCTTTTTCTTTTCAGCCAAACCAAAAAATCGTCCAAGTGAGTGGACAAATGTGCGTCGTCGTCGTCGTCATCATCATCATCATCATCATCATCATCATCATCATCGTCTTCGTAATCAACAGATTTATCGTCGTCGTCGTCATCTTCCACATTATTTTTGTCGTTGTCGACAATGGCCTGACGACAGTGGCGTAGCCAGGATTTCCGGAAGGGGGGTTTTGATTTTTGGTTTTGACCGTGACCAACTTTGGAAAAATCTCGTCAAGCAAAAAACTGTCCTCACCTCTTAAACCGTTACACGCTATAGCCAAGGGATTTCGACCCCTCAAAATCGCGTCAAAAAATAAATAATGCATAGCAACTCATTAAAATATTTTGTTTTCGGTAGCAAGGGGGCGGGTTTAACCCTCAAACCCCCCTTGGCTACGCCACTGCCTGACGATGATAATCGTCAACAACGACAACAAAAGTTTCACGTCTCGTGGCATGAGTGAAGTCGAGTTGTCGTTGTCGACGCTTGATAAAACGCCATAATCTTATAGTTATTCTTATCTGTTGTAATCTAGAAACTTCTATAGCGCCCTGTTTATGCCATCCAGGCGGCCAGTATACGAACTATTGAATACTCATTGAGTAGTAGTGTTTTATTTCTAGGTCTGTTGTCTGTTGTTGTTGTTGTTGTTGTTGTTGTTCTTAGTAGAGGCTTTGTCCGGCGGGAATTCTTCCGGAGTCGACCGTCCTGTTCCGGACCGTTTGCGCCTCGGGACTCAACTGGATCCGGCGGCCGCCACTTCGTCACGCCTCGCGTCCCCCTCTGCCCCCAACACCCCACGAGACCATCCACATCACCACCATCACCATCATCATCATCACTATCACCGCCCGCCGCAGGTCCCCGGCCCGGCGGCGGGGCGTCCGGGATCGGCGGCGGAGGAACAGCGCCATGGCCCCGGAGCGCCACCGCCCGCCGCCGCCGTCCCGGACCCGTCGTCCCGGATCCCGCTCAGCCAGCGACGGGTTCCGCCGCCGAAGCTCAGCCTCACACTCGACCTCTCCGTCACGAACCCCGGAGTCTCCGCCCGGCAGCAGCAGCAGCAGCCGCAGCCGCAGCAGCAGAGGAACGACGGGCACCATCGCTTCATCGCCGCCGCCGCTGCCGTCGTCGCCGTCTCGGGGAACCCCTTTGCCAACCCCCTGGGCGGCGAGGGCGGCCAGGGCACGGCGGGGCCGGCGCCCCGCGTCGGGACCGGATCGACGACTGGCCCGGCGGGGGCCAACGCACCCGTCGACTTTTCTTACGGAATAGCTGCCAGCAGCGGCGTCGTAAGTACTAAGTATCGTCTTCAAGTACATGTATTTATACATACATACATACATACATACATACATATATACATACATACATACATACATACATAAATACATACATACATATATAAATACATACATACATACATATATACATGCATATATACATACAATGTCATACATGCATACGCAGTGGCGTCGCCAGGAATTTTTGGTTGGGGGGGGGGCAAAAGGGGCTAGCGTGTCAGATTCCTTACCCATCCCTCACCCCTTCCACAGAAAACTTTCACCGGATTTGTGCGAATCTGGTAGGTGGTCTGGGGCAGGTTGGGAGGAGGGAGCAGTTGCCCCATTTCCCCCCGTCCCCGTGGCGACGCTAATGTTAGAACGCCTCCACCATGACAACCCCCGTCATTCCATAATGCTAATAATGCATAGGATTCGTGCAAATTCAATCGCATTTTTAAAAGTTATTTCGTCCTGTTAGAGATCGACGTCAAGGACCATATTGAGCGACTATCTTTAGCATCCTTTAATACATCGATATCAATCGCTATTGCAATCATAGGCCATCAACTTCTCCAGTTAAAACGGTTCATCCATGACAACCCTCGTTATTCCATAATGCTAATAACACAGGTCTGTATTTTTTACCTTTTTGAAAATTGTTTTAATTTCAAAGGCTGAATTATATGTAGTTTAATGTGCTAATTTCATAAATGAAAACCGTTTTCCTCCATCACGTAAGAATTTTTAACAAAACACGAAATGAAATTGATACGATAAGCTAAAACATTAGCATATACATTAGCAGTACAAGCGTATGTACTTGATCCTGGTTTTTAGGTTTTTAGGGTTTTTAGCTTTTAGGGTTTTTGCGTTTTTATGGTTTTTATGGTTTTTAGGTTTTTAGGGGTTTTAGGTTTTTGGGTTTTAATTCGTTTCATCACTTCTCTGAATTTTTGCATTTCTACTGTATAGTCTACTGTAGCAATAATCCTTCCATAGACTAATGTCAAACAGGGAATCGATTTTATAATATTTTTGTTGTCTATGCGACTGTAGTAATCTCCCGCTGTTGATGTAGCGCGTCGATATTATGGTTCGGTCAACATCACCAACAAAACTCAAAACCAAAAAAGATTTACGCTCTTCCATTTATTTGTCACGCCTGAAAACACAGGATGTACGATTCTACGTCAAAGCAATGTTTAAAATCCAAAAATATTCTGCACGAAACCAATTTCTCAAACCAAACAAGATTTTACATCAAAGCCACTTTCACACATAAACTTTTAAAAAAATTTTAAACGTTTATATTTTCGCGGGCAAATATAAAATCACTACGCGGGCCAAGGTTTTGACACCCCTGCCATAATGTCTCCTATATAGGCCTCTATTATTATTATTATTATTATTATTATTATTATTATTATTATTATTATTATTATTATTATTATTATTATTATTATTATTATTATTATTATTATTATTATTATTATTATTATTATTATTATTATTATTTATTATTATTATTATTATTATTATTGTTATTATTATTATTATTATTATTATTATTGTTATTATTATTATTGTTATTATTATTGTTATTATTATTATTATTATTATTATTATTATTATTATTATTATTATTATTATTATTATTATTATTATTATTATTATTATTATTATTATTATTAACAGGCGTTGTCTTTGTGTATTCCTAGCCTCCTCGTCTCTCACCGAAGGACGTTTCCTCCAAGGACTCAACGGGGCGAAGGGCCGTCGGCCCTGGCAACGTCGCCGCCGCCGTCAGCCTGGGATCTCCTCCGGTCCCAGGTCCTCCTCCTCCTCCTCCTACTTCGTCGATTCTTCCTCCTCCTTCTCTGCCTCCTCTGGCCGCCGTCGCATCGTCGTCACGGATCGCCGGTCTTCTGTCGTCCGCCCCCCGGGCACGCCGTCCATCGTCGCTCCAGTACAGCAGGTCGGTCCTTCCCCAACAGCAGCAGCAGCAGCAGCAGCGGAGACCGCCGACACCGCCCGCCTCAGCCGCCGCCGCCGCCGCCGCCCTAGTGGCCCCGCGGGCGGTCCCCGAGGACAGCGTCATCGACAGCAGCTGCAGCACCGACGGCGGCGGCGGCGGCGGCGGCTCCGCCTCGGCGGACGGTCGGTTCCCGGGGACCCTGGTCGAAGCCCTCGACTCGTCCGGAGACACTATGCACGCCGAGCTGCTCAACGGGGTCGTCCTCTTCGACGACGACGACGACGACGACGACCGCAACGTCGTCGAGCTGTGTCGCGACGAGGCCCAGCGCCTGCTCGACGCCTCCTCCTCCTCCTCCTCCCGCCCTACCTCAGCGCCGTCCTGCCGCCCGCCTCAGCACCAGCAGGGTCACCGTCCCGCCCGGGCCCCGGCCCCGGCCCCGACCTCCGGCGGCGATTATTTGCCCAAACCGGAGCGACTCCCGCTGCCCTTCCCCCACCACTCCAATCCGACCTCGGTGGCGGCTCGACCGAATGACGTCACAATGCGCCGCTTTATGACGTCATCGGGCGTCGTCGTCGTCGCTCCGTCGTCGGTCTGTCTGGCTGGTTCAGGCAACGTCGTCGTCATCACGTCCTCCTCCTCCTCATTCTCCTCCTCCTCCTCCGTCTATCATCATCATCATCATCATCATCATCACAACGACACGGCGGTCGTCGTCGTCGACTCGCGCTCCTCGGCTTCGTCCTTCGATCCTTCGATCGTCGCCGTCGAAGGGCCCGGCCCCCCCGGCCCGGCCCCGGCCCCGGCCCCGGCAGCGGCGGCGGGGTCGGTCGCCGCCGCCGCCGCCGCCTCCTCGTCCGTCCCCGGGAGCGCTTGCAGTCTTCCAGGCAGAACGACGCCCAAGGGGGACGCCGCCGTCGCGACGACGGTCGCTTCCGATGGCGGCGGCGGCGGCGGTTCCGCCACAAGACGATCGCTGGCCCTCTCGCTCGGCGGCGGCGGGGCAGGAGGCGTTCCGGGCGGGAAGCTGGTCGTCCCTTCGTCGAAGGCGCTGCACGGAACGGGACTGAGTCCGGGCAGTCCTTCGTACGACGTCCGTCATAAGCGATTCAGCCACATCGGGGCCCACGCCCTCGACGTCTTCTTTAGCCCCGACGACGACGACGACGACGACGGCGGCGGAGAGGACTCAGCCCTCCGACGGGGCGACCCCTGTGGCGTCCGGTGGTCACCGCCAGCGTCCAACCGAGCCCCGTCGCCGCCGGAACCTCTCCCGCTGGGTCCAGGGGCTTCGCCGCCCAGACCGCCACCGTCCAACTGGCCCCGGTCGTCACATCTCTCGACATCTTCACGTACGACGATGACGACGACGACGCAGATGACGACGACGAAGATGATGATGACGACGAAGAGGATGATGACGACGACGACGAGGAAGACGAAGAAGAAGAGGAAGAGGATAGACTGAGGAGAAGAGAGGAGCTGCAGTCGCGGACAATCAGACGCCGTAAGACGGTCGCCTCTTCTGCTCCTCCTCCTCCTCCTCCTCCTCTCTTCCTCCTCCTCCTCCGCAGCATCCTAAGGAGGACTCCCGGTGTTGGGCATCATCATCATCATCACCACCAGCAGCAGCAGCAGCAGCAGCCGCTGCTTCCGGTGCTAATCGTGACCCGCCGGGGGTCAGCGGGGTCGTCGAATCGTCGTCCGACTGGTTGACACTTCCGGTGTCGTCGGCGTTTTGCTTCAGGGTGACAGTCAGACGTCGATGAGCGGAGGATCGTCGAACGTCTGGCCGGATCACATGACCCACTCGTGGTCAGTCACGTGACTACTCGGACGCTTCTTACGCTCTCTGCGACGATATCTTGTTATCGGTCATTAATAGAACAAAATCACTTCTCATCTAATCCACACTAATCTATCTAGTACAGTACGACTGAACGCAAGTTGTTGACAACAACAACAACAACAACAACAACAACAATAAATAATAATAATAATAATAATAATAATAATAGTCGTAATAATAATAACAATAATAATAATAGTAGTAATAATAATACTAATAATAATAATAATAATAATAATAATAATAATAATAATAATAATAATAATAATAGTAATAATAATAACAATAATAATAATAGTAGTAATAATAATACTACTAATAATAATAATAATAACGATAATAATAATAACAATAATAATAATAGTAGTAATAATAATACTACTAATAATAATAATAATAACGATAATAATAATAACAATAATAATAATGATAACAATAACGATAATATTAATAATAGGATTGAGAGTGGTTCAAAGGGATCAGCCCTGTGTGAGAATCACCATGTTCCATCCATCCATCCATTCATTGACATTATGGTCTTGCTGTGTAATCTCATTCTTTGCCCTCTTGTCCTCTTGTAGGTTTGTTCCTGTATTCTCCTTCTGTGTCTTCTTGTCCTGGCATCTACAAACAGCAAAAATTTGCATTATACTGTACAATGTCATAAATGCCTCCTTCAGTGACGATATAACTGCCACAATACTACGTACAGTCTAACACAGCTGTATAGCTATATGCAAGACTGACTATTGGGGGATTAACAACAAATTTCGGGCGATTGGGGCGTTGCTAAAGCAAGACTATGTCGAAGAAGGCGCTCTAGTGCTGTAGATGTGGTTTTTGCAGTTGTTTTTCTCGTTGTTGATGTTGTTGTTGTTCGTTGCTGGATTTTAAGCGCCGTTGCTATCGATTGTCCTTTTAGTCCTGTTGTTTGTTTGTCCTTTTAGTCCTGTTGTTTGTTTGTCCTTTTAGTCCTGTTCCGTCTATTCGTCGTCTCTTGTCCTCAGAATCGGTGTCCAGTATTTCGCAGGACAGCCTCGATTGCAACCGGGTGAACAACAACTCAAGCGCCGAACAAATTACCTCTCGAACAACGGTTGCAACCGCCAAAGACTCCCAAACAACGGCAACGGCAACGACAACGATCGACAACCGTCAGAGTGCGTTCTTGTGAAATGTTGCAACAGGTTGTATAGGAAAATTAATTAACTTCGAGGCGATGAAAGTTTTTGGTGTGTGAAATTTTCCCAAAGAAACTGAAGGTCTGTCTTCCAGGGCTTCCAATAATCTGAGAATAAAACTCGCTATTCAAGTCTGCTTTTGAATTTGGCGGATTTCTTTAGAGCTGACTGTAAAATATTATGATTCGATATATGAGATGAAATTAGTTAATTCATTTGGAATTCGAATGTCGTTGGGCGTAGTTTGATTCCAGGTCATAACAATCCGAAGGAGTTAACATCTTTGGAAGAATAGGGAGACAAAATCTTTAGAAATTAGTCCTCCAAATTTGGAAATTGTTTTTAGAGAAAGTAGTTATAAGAGAAAATGAGACGTTGGTTGACAGCAATCGATGACATTTACACAAATTCTTTTAAATGCAGTAGAACTGCGTTATTACGCACTTAGCACTTAAAATTTAGTACGTTTTAATGTCTGAGGTGCATTATATCCAATACGGTAGCGCACCACAGGGGACCGTACATATTGCGTTAATCTCATAGGCGGATTTTATTAAAGGCTAGGGTAGGCTTAAGCCTACCCAACTAATCCCACCAAAACAAAAACCGAGTCCGATATAAGCAAAGTTCTACTGTAAAATCTACGAAAAATACTCGTAAATTTTCCCATTTTAAACTGAACCATCACCTGTAAAAACACAGATCACCTTGTACTGGGACGTGCTTTTTCGGGCGTAGCGAAACCTCACAGCATACGTGACGTTTCAGACGATGACGTCATGACGGACGCGATGACGTCAGCTGACGACGAATTGGCAGAACGGTCGGGGGAAAGGTCGAAGACGCCTCTTCTGTCGTCTGCCACTTCCGTTCCGGAGTCCAGGATTTCACGTCCTCCTCCTCCTCCTCCTCCTCCTCCTCCTCCTCCATCTTCCGTCATCCGTAACCGACTTCCGGTGATCGGGAACCTACTCAACCGTGACCGATGGCGGAGCAACTCGAGCGTGACGTCACAGAAGCAGCAGCCGTGCAGCGAACAACAGTCGTCGGCGACGAAAGTGAACCGATAGTTACCTAATCGATACCTAATCGGGTCTTAGAGTCTCTTTGACATAGTTTACTTATCATATCTGAGAATTCTCCACGAGATTTACTTACTTCTTTACTTCTCAACAGCAAATGATAATGCTATTAGTCGACAATCCGATTACCTGAGGGTTAATAATAATAATAATAATAATAATAATAATAATAATAATAATAATAATAATAATAATAATAATAACACAGGCCTGCGATGGAAAAATTGTTTCAAAACGAAATGTTGATTCTTATATAAATTTGGTAGCTGAAATCAGGAAAAATAAGTAAAAAATTCCATCACCCACCGGTTTCACCTAAAACCAATATTTGTTGTATTAAATGAAGAATTTCTTGCACCCGGCTTAATTGGTGAAACCCAAAAACCCTAAAAACCCTAAAAGCTAAAAACCCTAAAAACCCTAAAAACCCAAAAAACCTAAAAACCAAAACACTCTAAAAACCCTAAAAACCCAAAAACCCTAAAAGCTAAAAACCCTAAAACCCTAAAAACCCTAAAAACCCAAAAACCTAAAAACCCTAAAAACCTACAAACTCCTAAAACCATAAAAACCCGAAAACCCTAAAACCCTAAAAGCTAAAAACCCTAATAACCTAAAAACCCTAAAAACCCTAAAAACCCCAAAAACCTAAAAACCCTAAAAACCTAAACACTCTAAAAACCATAAAAACCCAAAAACCCTAAAAGCTAAAAACCCTCAAAACCCTAAAAACTCTAAAAACCCAAAAACCTAAAAACCATAAAAACCATAAAAACCATAAAAACCCTAAAAGCTAAAAACCCTAAAAACCATAAAAACACAAAAAACCTAAAAACCCTAAAACCCTAAAAACCTAAACACTCTAAAATCCCTAAAAACCTAAAAATCCCAAACAACCTAAAAACCATAAAAACCATAAAAACCCAAAAACCCTAAAAAACCCTTAAAGCTAAAAACTCTAAAAACCTAAAAAACCCAAAAAGCCTAAAAACCCTATAAACCTAAAAACCCTAAAAACCTAAACACTCTAAAACCCTAAAAACCTAAAAACCATAAAAACCCAAAAACCATAAAAACTCTAAAAGCTAAAAACCCTAAAAACCCTAAAACCCAAAAACTCTAAAAACCTAAAAGCCCTTAAAACCTAAACACTAAAAACCCTAAAAACCCAAAAAACCATAAAAACCTAAACTCTCTAAAATCTCTAAAACCCCAAAACCCCAAAAACCCTAAAAGCTAAAAACCCTTAAAACCCTAAAAACCCAAAAACCTAAAAACCCCAAAAACCTAAAAACCCTAAAAACCATAAAAACGCAAAAACCCTAAAAGCTAAAAATCCCTAAAACCTAAAAACCAGGATCAAGTACATACGCTTGTACTGCTATATATATATATATATGCTAATGTTTTAGCCTATCGTATCAATTTCATTTCGTGTTTTGTTAAAAATTCTTACGTGATGGAGGAAAACGGTTTTCATTTATGAAATTAGCACATTAAACTACATACACCCGTCCAATGCGTTCATTCATTCACATTACGTTGTCTATAGTGTAATAGCTATACAATTCCAATCTATTATCCCATAGTATACCATAGTACAGTACTTAGGTCTATTTTAAAAGCATTGACACTAATGGCCATTACTGTCTTCAACTGTTTGGAGCTCATCACTTCTTGACGAAATCGACCCCCAACCGAGATAAAGAAAAAGTTTTTGGCTTTCCATCGGCTCCTGGGGTAGAAAATTTTGGGTAGGGGTAGTCCGGCTCCCACAGCTCTTTTCAGGGCTGGGCACTGATTTTAGTAGTGATGATTGCAGTCGGATTCTGTGCACTAATTTATTCATTCATTCATTCAATCATTCATTCATTCACTCATTTCATTTATTCATTCTTTGTCGTTTTCCTCAGCAGAGAGACGAGCGAAGGTCTCTGAAGCGAAACGAATCGGTGTCAAGGTCGTCGCGCATGTTGTCATGGCGACAGGGCCTCGCCCACTGGTTACAGTTGTCAAGGGTGACGTCGGCCGCCAATTCGAACAACAACGTCATCCGAAGCAGCACGAACCAGAAGAAACCGCAGCCGCCGGAAGCGAATAGCATGACGTCATCGAAGAGCACCCGCGAACCGGCGGAACCGGACAGCGTCACCACTTCCGGTTCGTCCGTTTCCGGTCCGAACTCGGCTCCGATGAGCATCACCCTCATCAGCAACCACGGATGCAAGAGCAGTCTGACCATCCCCAACAACTACGCCAAATTCCACGGACGCTTCGTCGACGACGCCGCCCACAACCAGGTGGCGCCACATCAACCGTCTAACGCCAAACGAGTTTCCGGTGAATAGAAAACACGGCCGTTCATTCGTCTTCACAGTCACTCTGCTTTTCCAGAGCATTGCAACAGTCTAACCCTCGAAACTGCCTCACATTATTTTCTATCTGTGGTGGTAGATATATTTTAGAATGGTCTGCGGCGCGTTTAACAGTAGTAGTAGTAGTAGTAGTAGTAGTAGAAGTAGTAGTAGTAGTAGTAGTGCAGTAGTGGTGGTGGTAGTGGTGGTGGTGGTGGTGGTGGTGTGGTGGTGGTGGTGGTGGTGGTGGTGGTGGTGGTGGTGGTGGTGGTGGTGGTGGTGGTGGTGGTGGTGGTGGTGGTGCAGTGGTGGTGGTGGTGGTGGTGGTGGTGGTGGTGGTGGTGGTGGTGGTGGTGGTGGTGCAGCAGTAGCAGTGGTGGTAGTGGTGGTGGTAGTGGTGGTAGTGGTAGTAGTAGTAGTAGTAGTAGTAGTAGTAGTAGTAGTAGTAGTAGTAGTAATAATAATAATAATAATAATAATAATAATAATAATAATAATAAAATAATGATGATGATGATGATGATGATGATGATGATGATGATGATGATGATGATGATGATGATGATGATGATGATGATGATGATGATGATGATGATGATGATGATGATGATGATGATGATAAAACAATAGTATAATAATAACGTGATTTTAAGCGGTTTAGAAGGCGTGTTTGTAAGGCGACTCTAATTACTCGCAGCATGAAATTTAATGATCCAGTTTATTTATGGTCGAGATTTTTTGGACAAAGGTCAGATTGAGACGAGCTTTGTCGGATGACCCGAATTCCTCTCTGAATTTACCAATGCTTAAAAAAATTATGCTCAGACCTTCTCAGGACATTCCGATCTGAGCGCAATCGAGAAAAACCTTGAACTGTCGGTCTCTCTAAGAATGCTGCTAGAACCCCAACACAGTTACTGTCAAAGTGAACCAACCCCCTCCCTCCAGCTCTCCCTCTAATTACCCGGATGGGATAGAGGTGTTTAGCTTTTGACGATTCTTGACCCACTGACCCACTGACCATTACCATAGACTTCTAGCAGTGAGGGGTTAAATACCCCCTCCCCCCACCCTGATAAATCATTTATCGCAGCCCTATTTACTGTTGTAGATTCCATTCATCCTCATCATCACCACCACCATCACCAGCCTCTGATGATGTCGTTGTCGTCCTCGGCGGCGGTCAAGAGGTCTCCGGTCGACGGGGTCCCCGGAGGTCCCGGAGGGGGTCCGGTCCAGTCCCTCCTGGACGTCGTCGACAGCATTTCCTCGGCCGTCGTCATTTCTCGCTCACCCCTCGCAAGACTACGCACGAGAAAAGTGCACCAGTGGCAGGAGTGCGAAAAGTGCGCACACAGCGATCACTCCTCAGATGACGTAAGACACACACACACATGTATATATATATATATATATATATATATATACTCTCTAAAAGTCTCTTAACACTTCAATACAATATCGTTTAGAGGAACTTTTTCCGTGGCCAACCTTGAAGAACGTATATATATATATATATATATATATATATATATATATATATATATATATATATATATATATATATAGAGAGAGAGAGAGAGAGAGAGAGAGAGAGAGAGAGAGAGACAACGTGAGAGAGAGAAGAGAAGAGAGCCTATACAACGTGTCCGGAAAGAAGGAGCCTACAATACACACAATTTTAGATATAGTTATAATAATACTACTACTACTACTACTACTACTACTAATAATAATAATAATAATAATAATAATAATAATAATTGTTATTATTATTATTCGTATGATTATTATTATTATTATTATTATTCGCTTATTACATTACGTTACAGAGTCTGTTCGATTTGACCGGATCGGTTTCTTACCTGGACGCGCGCTCCTCGACGGCCAGGAACCGGACCTCGGTTGCCGCCACCGGCGACGACGGGCCCCCCGAGGCCTCGTCGAGGGTCCCTCTAGCCCTCAACAACATCTCACCCCACTGGACATGATGCAGCGACGGCCGAGGTCGAGAAACAAAACAACAGCAGACGAAGGCGGCGACCACGGAAAGTGTGCTTACGTAGCGGAAGGGCGGATACAGCTCGAAACAACAACGACGACAACGACGACGACGACGACGATGATGATGATGACTACTACAACTACGACGACGGTTTTAGTTCAGATTGTTGGAAGGATTCGTTTCGGAATACTTGAAGAGGCTCAACTTGTCGATAATTGCGTTTAAAATTGTTACTACTCCTTAATAATTATTAAATTAAAGGTTACGTTTGATGACAATGTCGCTTGAATAGTCCAGTAGCAGAGCAAGTGGAGGACCGGTAGAAAGCCGTAGCCAAGAAGAAAAAGAAGAAGAAGGCATCCAATTGCAAATTTCTGTCGATTTTCTTTATTACTGATTTGTTTTTAAAAAATTAATTTGAATTTTTTAAAATCTTTGCGTCACATCGAATCGCAGATTAGAGAGGTCCTAAGTTGATTTTGGGGTACATTTTGAGGCTTTAGAGCATAAGCATGTGGCTTCAAAATTCAAACTTTTTAATAGAAATAAAATACATTCTGCATGTCGAAAAGAATGGCAGCCAATATGTTTTAGACATTTACTGAGAATACGGTATATTTCATTGGCAAGGAAACTAGACCAAGGAATTATTATAAGACTAAAACAGTGCATTTTCGAGCTCATTTCAGTTAATTCAGTTATTTTATGGTTTAATACCAGAAATTCAAGATTTCATCCTAACCTAAACACCGAGGCTGGATTGAGAAAACACTGCCATGACGACTGTTGCCATGGCTTTGTTATCATTAGAAAATTTGAGCGTTTTAAAGCACATACCTTAAATCTCATCTGCATGAACCCCCCCCCCCACGTGGGTTCTATAAAACTATTGTTATCTGCGCTTAAAAACTAGCGCTATGGAAATTATGCTGACTGACGCGCTTACTTTTGATCCACCAAGGTTACTTACTTCATTTTCGTCCATGTTCATTTGACTTGAAGAATACGATTAAGAAAATGCAAATGTTTTAGTTATCTTGATTTTTTAAAAAAGGAAATTCGTTGTTTTTCGCTTCTGCACGTAGGCATAAAGTTGTATTTTAACGCCTATTTTGCATTTCTGTCAGCCGCTGTGTGTTGATAACTGAAGCTGGTTTCAAATTGTACACGATTTTCAGTTTCCGTGTAAGCTACAGCGTCAAATTCACAGCAAGACGGAGGAGAAAGAGCTAGGAGACAGAGAAGGATTTTAACATGGTGATGATGATGATGATGATGATGATGATGATGATGATGATGATGATACCTGTATTGATGTAGCTGTTTGATGCAGAAGATGTAGTTATTTTGAGATGATATTGTAATGCACATGTGTGACCTTTCTCTTGGATATAGGCCTAATTCGCAAAATGCAATCCGATGAACGATAAAAATGTACAGTGTCTAGATAGATCTATAAATATACAGGCGCCTATGCAGCCACCGAATTGTAGGGCCTATATATAGCCTATATAGGCCTACGCTTGCATCATACTAAAGGCCTAAATAAAGTAACGCACAATGCAAATTTGATGTTGTGTCTTAACTTGAAAGACCAACGCAAATATCGACTTTAAAGTATATATATTTAAACATTACACTGCATGTATTCCATTTATTACTCTTATATATATATATATATATATATATATATATATATATATATATATATATATATATATATATATATATATATATATATATATATATATATATATATATAGGCCTGCTTAAGCCTGATGGGACTTCCAGCTTTTAGGAGCGGTAGGCATTCCAGGTGGTTCAGGTGGTAGACAGGTGTTGCAGGTGCGATCGTCCATGTTTACGCGTACCACCGATTCTCTGCTCAACGTTCTTCGATTGTGACGATGATTCACCGCCGTAGACTTTATAATCATTAGTTCACTTTATAACGATTTGATATTTGTTATTACATAAATATAATTATTCTGAAATCGTTTACATGAATGCGTTGTGTTTTAACAAACGACTGGCTATATTGGTGTTACGTATATATATATATATATATATATGATTTATATGATATATATGATATATCTATATATATGATATATATATATATATATATATATATATATATCATATGGCAGAAAAGACCCGAAGAAAATATATTATGAGACTATCATCATCAAAGTAGCGCTATATAATGAAGGTGCAGTTGTCTTACCATGGAGTGCTATAACAGACGTCGTTACGTAGACGAAAGATAACCTTTTTGTTTCAAACTGACTTGTGGTCGCAACCTTTTTTTTGCAAACTGTCTATTAAGAAAATGCTTGTTGCTAACAATATAACATGGTCAGGCTCCGGTAATTGGAGATCGCGGTACGGCCAGGAACTGGGGACCAAGAAACAGCGATAATAACTGTTCGTTATCCAATTTACCGTCGTCAACAAATCTGCATACGTTACCGTTTTGAATTTTGAAAAAAAATATTTCCACAGAAAGCGTCCATTTAGCGAGTTTTCTCGCATGGCAGGTTTGCAATTTTTGTCGTACAATTTCGAATTTTACACCCCGAATTTTGGTCAACTTGTTGGTAATATTGTTAACATGTACTTAGTAATGGGACCAGGAAAGTATAGAGTAAGAAAAGTATAGAGTATCGAGTATCGAGTCCATTTAAAGTGGATACCGAGTTATCGAAACCGGAGCTCGACTGCTTATACCTGTTGTTGTTTAACTTACTGCATCCTTACGGTATTATTATTATTATTATTATTATTATTATTATTATTATTATTATTATTATTATTATTATTATTATTATTATTATCGATTAGTGGTTGAAATACTTTTTGTTGTTAATCTTTTGAACGACCAATTAATTCTATTACACGGAATAAAGATTGTACAAAAAAATTACGCTATAAGACGAATTGTGTGTTAATTGCATTGGCGTAGCCACACGGGGCGGAGGCAAGGCCATATTCTGGTTGGGACTGATCGTGGATTTGCGCAAAATCGCTGATAATTTTTAGTTGGGGCGGGTAGGTAGCATGATCGAAGAGAATACGTGAATTTGCGTAGAACTCCTTGATGAGGTGTTTTCATCGTCGGAGAAATTTTCCACCTGAAAATGTCGATGCGCCCTCTGGTCCCGAGCCCTGGCTACGCCACCGGCTAATTGCTGTGGACGATGGAGGCCTTTGGTTATATTCAGCGCGGTTGGCACTTAGAAATAATGTTTCAAATCCAGGTTTGACATGGCAAATGCTACTTCCTCTGCCCCGCCCCCTCGCACCTACTTCCACACAGCACCGCAGCTATTGTAACTCTGGCAATGGCGTAGCCAGGATTCAAAAATAGGGGACACTGCCGAATTTTTTGACCCAAATGTCTTGACGAGCAAAATGTTCCTCGTCTCAAACGCTTTAAAGTCTGCTCTCTGGTTCGTTTTCCTCGGTCTAATATTACCTCCTAATCCCCCTCCCCGCAACTGCTCACCGGTTTTGGAAGAATCTCACGACCAGTCCAGATCCGAATAGGGGGGGGAGGTCGCCGGGGCCCTCCCCCCCATCACTCTCTGCACGCAATTTCGTATTCGTCCAGCACCCTTTCGCCACACAAGGGTCGAAGACTTCACTCTGTCTAACGCCTTACAGGGGCACGCCCCTGGCCCTGTGCCCACCCCCTCCCCCGTTGCTAGAAAGTTTAGAAAGCAAACATGTCCGACAATAATGACGCTAAAGATTTTGTTGGCAATGAAATTTATTAATAAATAGCGAATTAACTATCAATTCTGCAGCTTACAAATGTTCAATACTAAATCAGAAATAATTATTATATTCAACAAATAATCATTAAAACCACAAAATACTCGCGTAAATATTCATTGAAGATTCTGTCAAACGAATAAATAAATAAAAGACTCGAATCAGAAGGTCACAAAGCAATATACCGGAACCAGTTAACCCACTACTTCCGGGTGTAACCGATGACGTCACCAATGACGTCATCACATAACCACTGGTGTCATAGATTGCGCCTTTGGTGGAAATAAGACCGTAGCTATTGGCAACGGCTGTCGTCACGTCATTTGCAGTTCAGTGCATCGATGAAATCGATGGGAAGTGGGGGCGGTAAAGGCGTGGAATTTTTATAATAATTCCTAGTAAAATAGACGCATTTTAAAATGGCCTTTTCAGAAAACTGTTATCGATTTAACTAAAATATTATCCAACAAAGTAGAATCCGAATAAAGACATCCCAGCCACGCCTATATGTTTTACTTACACATAGTGAGAAGAGAGAGAGAGAGAGAGAGAGAGAGAGAGAGAGAGAGGAGAGGGGCAGGGGGTCTCGTTCCCCATTGAATGCCTGGCCCCCAGCGGCACCCCATACCTAGACGTTGCCACCCCAACGCCCCCCCTCACTTGCCAAGTCCTGGAGCCGCCACTGCACAGAGAGTGTGCACCATAAACGATGTGAATTTGACATAAAATAATACAGAAATGGATTGACTAACATATATGTACACTTCATCATATATATATACAGTGTTGTATGAAGTACTGAGTTTGAGTACTCAAGTAAAAGTACAAGTACTATGTCATTTTTTTACTTAAGTAAAGTAAAAAGTACCTATAAAAATAGTTACTCAAGTAAAAGTAAAAAGTACTCCTCAAAAGTTACTTTTTAAGTAAAAATAAAAAGTACCGTGACGGACGGAATCATCAACAACTCCACATTATCATGCTAAATCACATTTTTATTACTACTTTTAAGCAACATGTCCTGGTACACATTTACACCATTAACTGCATTAGCACACAAATGCTGGTTTCACAAACCCGTAGCTAGGGGCAGGGTCAAGTGTCCCGGGCGCCGTCCTCGAAGGCGCAATTTGCACACTAAGTCCTTAATTTTTCATACCACTTTCCTCCGGCGTGAAAATAATGTTGATAAGTAAAAAAGTAATCTCCGGTTTTCAGACTGTCACAGGTTAAAAATTTGTATGTTGTACGTTGCCGTGAAAACTCGGGTAAGCAAAAAGGCCATCACCGGAATTTAGGGGCGCAGAATTTATGCCTTGCCCCGGGCGCCGACTGCTCTAACTGCGGCTCTGATTGCATGTAGGTCTAAGAAAGATCAAGTTTCAAACAATCTGTCAGTCATGCGTGTACGTTTGTTGGTCATTGTCAACCCTGTACGACTAAACACGGGAAGTTGTGAAGAATTAAACAGATACTCCAGTAAATGTATCGAAATTTGGCGATGAGAAATTTTACTTGTAACGAAACGTGAAAGACATAATGTAACAAGTAAAAGTACTAATATTTGAATAAAAACTTACTTCACAAGTAAAAAGTACTGGGTAAGTTGTGTACTTCGTTACAGTATATAGAATATATGTAACGCGTTACTTTTACTATATATATATATATATATATATATATATATATATATATACTGTATATAGTAAATAACGTTATCACTTTGATTTGCGAAAATGATTCTGCCCTCACAGATAACAAAAATGCAAAAATGCTTTACAGCGGATTTTACGATTACTGTTTTACTGTGCACACAGAGGTTTACGCATATTACAGAATTACAAATTGCTTACATTGATTGACACCGTTTTGCATTCAAATATATGTCTGTCAGTTAAGCGGACCATATAGTCATCAATCATTAAATGTAGAAAGTTCTGACACGTTCAAGTCAATAACAGTCCAAGAATACGAATGTTTGACTGTACATCTGTGAATGATACGGAAATTCAAGCATAACATAACATCTGCATGCATGCATGCATGCATGTACAGTGTACACTTTATATCATTGGCGTTGCTACGGGGGCACAGGGGGGGCGTGTCCCCTTTCTGACCGTGAGATTTGCGCAAACCCGTTGAGAATTTTCTTTTTGGTGGGGGGGCAGGGACAGAGGGAGCACGAGCGAAGAGAACACGTGAAAATAACCCAAAAATGTCGATGTGCCCCTGTTCCGGAACCCTGGCCACGCCGCCGCTATATATATATATATATATATATATATATATATATATATATATATATGACACTCGTCTGACTTATTGCACCTACGCTGAATTTCGTGGATTCCGTGTCAACGAATAACACAAATTTCAGTATAAATATAGGGTCGTACGAGGGTTATTTCTAATTAGTAGTAGTATAACGCACCTCGGATATTATAACGTGTTAATTTCACAGACCCGCTAGGTAGGCGTATACGTTAAAACGAAGCTCTACAGCAGGTGACCGCCGTTCAGGTGCTTTCTCACCTCTCTGCCCAGCTTGATCCGGTGGAGGACACGATCGACGCCCAGCGCCTCAAGGTCGTCGTCTTCGAGGACGGACAACCGCCTCCCGTCGACCTTCATCTCCGAGAAGCGTTCCTTGTACGCGCCGTAGTCGAGGCTGTCGAGGAAGTCGGCGACGTCGGTCACCGTCCAAGCGTCGACCGCCTTTCTAGCAAAACCACGGACAGACTCCGTGTTCGACGGGGCTGTCGTGGTCCCGCCGCCGGGGGGCTCCGGGTTGACCCTCGCCGGGAAGACCGTCGAATTTCCGGCGGGGTTCTTGACGACGCTTCGGAGGGTGGCCGACACCGGAACTGCGTTGAAGGCCTTCGGTTGTCCCCCTTCGTCCTCCCCGGTTTCGTCCGGCCCGGAAAATTCCAGCGGGGGCGGCAGAAGGGGAGCGGTCACTCCCGTAACTCCCTCGGGGAGCCGCGAAAGATCGAGCAACGAGTGAGAACGGCTGTGGCGGTGGACGAGTTGGTTCGTCTGTTGTTGTTGTTGTTGTTGTTGTTGTGACAACAACAGGTGATGGTGGTGGTTGTTGGGCGGCTGTGACGGAGGAGGGGGGCTGCTCCCGGCTGAGGGGGACGAAAGGGTCGATAGGGTCGACAGGGTCGAAATCGTGCTCTCTGCGTCGTCGTTGCCATGGATACCGACCGACAGGTCTGTGACGGAAACGAAGTTCGATTGGTGCGAAGAAGAAGAAAAAATGGCGCCGGAGATCGGCCGCTGAGGGGGACACCTGCTGTTCCCCCTCCTCCTCCTCCTCCTGCCCCTCCTCCTGACCGCCAACCGCTACCCAGAGCGCCCGCCGCCGCCGCCGACGGCCTGCAGTCGCCGGCTTTCACAAGGCCTTCCGTCTGACGGAAGTTAGCCGAAGTCAGATTCTGTGCGGCCAGGGGGCTGCCGCCGTTGAACGCGTTGGTCGATCCGGGTCGAAGGTCGCCGCCTCCTCCTCCTCCTCGGTAGACGACCTGGATCTTGCGCGACCTCTGCAGTCGCCTCTCGATGTCGTCGGCCAGCTGGTCGCCGCCGCCGCCGCCGCCGCCGCGTCCGTCTCCGGCGCTGTCCTCCAGAAGACTCCGGCGCTTCAGGACGGCCGCCATGAGGGCGGCGTGCGCCTCGTCTCGCTTCCGGTTCTCGTCGAGGGTCTTCGCCACTTCCGGTGGGACGCTTCGTCGGAGGATGGACGACGAATCCGGAAGAAGAGGAGGAGGAGGAGGACCGGAGGACGGCGGCGGCGACGGGAGAGGAGGAGCAGGAGGAGCGAAGGAAGAGGATGTGGAGGTTTCAAACACAGAGCGACGGTTGGATTTCTCCAGCTGCTGCTGCTGCTGATGATGATGATGCTTTTCGTCTTGCGTCGTCGTCGTCGTCGTCGTCACCATCATCGCATCCAGTTTCTCCCTCTCCTTCACTCTTCGTTCGCGATTCAGCGTCGCCTGTTTGATCATAAGAGCAAAGGCGGACGAAGACCCGGAACTACTTTCTGAATTGTCTTCGTCCGCCGCCGCCGCCGCCGCCGTCACCGGCGTAGGAATACCACCGGATCCGTTTGCGTATTCTGGTTCCACTTCTTCGTACGGACTCCGAGCTCCGGTGCTGCCGACAGCGACGATGGAATTCCTGTTGGAACTCATGCGGTTGTTGTTGTTGTTGCTGCTGCTGCTGCTGTTGCCCTGTTGCTCCTCCTGGCCGACGTAGAGGCTCGTTCGGTGTTGTCCTTGGGCGAGCGGCTCGTATGGGCCGCCGCCGCCGCCGCTGTGGCTTCTCCAGGAGAAGTCCCTGCGATTCGGTCCTCGAAGAGAAGTCCCCGACGGACCCCGTGGATTCGTCTCGCTCTCGTACTGATCAAGCGTTGCGTCAAGTCTCTCTGCATTCAAAACAGAGAATCAGGCTCAGCACAGGTATGCAATGCAGTGTAAAGGTTAAGGTAAAGGCGAAGGTAAGGCAACAGGTATGTAATGTAGTGTAAGAAACTATATTTCGTATTTTTTTGCATCGTTACTTTCAAAATTTGAAAATTTTACGTTTTCAGCTATATATTTTGCCTCTCTCTCTCTCTCTCTCTCTCTCTCTCTCTCTCTCTCTCTCTCTCTCTCTCTCTCTCTCTCTCTCTCTCTCTCTCTCTCTCTCTGCTTCTCTCTGTCTTTGTCTCTGTCTCTGTCACTCTCTATAAGTCCATTTGATTTTGGTTCATTTCAATTTTTCATAGGTGGCTCCATTGGCCTATGCCGTTATTTAGTTATTCTATAGACGTGGCCGTATCGTCTTCTATAATTTTGATCGCCGCATAGAATTTTTAATTTTATGCAAACGCTTACATAATTTTTTCGTGCCGGAAAATATTCTCCGCAAAGAAAGCACCACTAACAAGTAGGCCTATTAATATAGTTCAGGTAGTAAAGAACGGGTGTCAGAGTTAAACATGCTTTTCGATTTGAAAGAAATTCAAACTGTTCTCCAAGAACGGCAATAATTAATGTACAGAAAGTCCTACCGAGTTCTTCTAGTCCAGCCAGATTGGACCTCATCTGTGAGGCGGTGCTTGGACTCAAAGAAGGGGGGTTCCAAGACCGACCTAAAACAAAACCATCTCGTCAAGCAAGCAAGACATCGTAGGCCTACTACCACCGACCCACGACGCCATTGCGTTGCTAAATACGGCGCTATAAAACAGGGGCGTAGCGACGGGGGGTATATCGGTATATATAGCCCTCAAAATCAGTCTACCTTAAAGTTTTTATGTGATTTGCATGTGGTTATATGTGGTTTATATGGTTTATGTGGTTTATAGTTGAGATTTATACCCACCCAAGTATTTATACCCTCCCAAATCAAATTCCTGGCTACGCCCCTGCTATAGAAGTCTTGTCTGTGTCTGTATGGCTGTCTGTCTGTCCGTCCTCTGTGTTGACTCTTTTTGTGCTATTGCTTGTCAGTGTGTGTGTCTTACCGAATGTATGATTCGTCGTCGGCGTAGAAGCGCTGCTGTTGTCGTTCCTCTTCGGCTGTCTGTCCCCCGGGGTCATGACCTTCAGGGTCACCTGATTTCCGGATCTCCTAATCAGGGAGACGGTGTGGTCGTGGCTGGCACGTGACACGTCTTCGCCGTTCACCTGGACGGGAGAAGGAGTATTAATATGATTGCAGGTGGAATGATCAAAGAACGCCGACAAGAAAAGTTACCGTCAGAAGAAATGTCACCTGTAGAACTTCGTTCCGGGGTGGGGGTGGGGGGGAGGGGCAAGACGCTTAACTGACCAACATTTTGGGCATGCTGGGTCAGGTCACACTCCCCACGGACTCAAAAATGTGAAGGTTCTGTTCTAATAGAAATTATCACTGCCTTAAGATCACATCACGTGACCCTCTTCTACTTTTCGAATCTATCAGAATCTGAGCTACTTTTACTACGGAAAATAAGCATAATTACCTACTTAAAATAGCACTGTTTATGACATCTGCGTGTATCAATCGTGTATTAATTAGAAAAAAATTCAGTAGAAAATGGTAGAAACGAGTCTCGGTTTTCATTTACTTCAAGTAGAAAGTCGCCGCTCAGAAGACCAGCGCGTTCTGAAGCGCTCCGCGATTCAATTTTGTCGAAGTATTGCAGAGCGGGATAGGCAGAGGTGGGGGAGAAATCGATTTTCTCGTTGGTTCCAGGGCGCGCTGAAATAGAGGAGAAAAACACAGAACATTCGCTACAGAAACACAGCAAATTCGTAGATAATAACGATTCCAACGACTCGATATATACGCATTATTCAACTTCCCATGACCGAGATCCCCCCATTGCCAAAACCCAATAAGATTTTCTAATCTTATTACGATTTCAAATGAAGGAGTAAAAATGAACATTACTAAAATGGCGCTATAAAAATTTAATGAAGAACAATAAGAAGATGATGATGACGACGATGATGATGATGATAATTATAATCTGTGCATTTCACACGAACATGAAATAGGCCTACTACACATTAGTTGCAGATATGCAAATTCATCGTGACATCTGTATAGTGGGTGGTAAGTAAAATTGAAAATATTATATATATATATATATATATATATATATATATATATATACATACAAGGTGGCGCAAAAAACCTGACTAGTCACATTTAGGTTAGCATTTAATATAGTCCGGTTTTTTGCGCCACCCTATATATATATATATATATATATATATATATATATATATATATACACACACGCTGTGATGGATGCAGGTATTTGTATCGTTACGTTATTTAATTATCGCTGTAATGAACAGATGATTAGAGAATACGTTGTCAAACAGTGTAACGCAAAAACGACCAAAGGCTTTGCTTACATTTCGCCCCACGCAACACAAAGCCAAAACCAGTTTCATCTCTCTGAAGAAGAACAATGCGTGACGCCGGACCTCTGAATAGGAAACAGTCACGTGATCAAATTATTTACTTAATTTCAAATGCTAGGAGTTTTAGCAAAGCAATACAAAATAGATACTGTAATCATTGTATTAAATAACAATTTAATTGTAATTGTCTCAGTTAATTAACAAGTATGTAAATCAAATTTCCATAGAGATGATGATGATCGCACCTGTTTGACCTGTCGATGGTGAGGTTAGAACCAGGTAAACCTGGAAAACAAAATAGACAATTTTGGGGTTTTAGCTGTTAAGTCAGCTCAATAATTGTTTATTCCATGTGCTTGTATTCTGCCTTATTTGCGGATTTTGGTTTAAAAACTGAAAGATGATCTTCCGATGGCTTCTCTATTAACATACAGTCGAACTTCGTTATAACGTACTTAGCGTATCACACGGGAACGTACATAGTGGTACTTTATAACCGAGTATAGCCTACGCTATAACAGAATTCCGTTATAACGAGGTTTGACTGTATGACAAAACATTACAGTTAAAGACTGCGATATTTAACCCCTTAACAGTGTGTTTAACTGTAACTCAATGTAAAATGGACGGATATATCCTGGATCCCCAGTTAAGGGGTTAAGCGATCGGTTTCTTGCAAATGACAATCTCTAATGCACTCCTAACATATCGGGGCCGCAAGTTTCGATTAATCGTTCGATTACTTTAACAATTATTATTAATCGATCGTTTCGGTATAATAATCGATTAATCGTCGAGGTTCTAGGTCAATGTACCGTTTGGTCCGTTTTTCAAGGTATAGCTGTTATTGTTGTTGTTGGTCAGCATTTGATGACCGCCGGCGATGGAGAGGGAGGCCGTGAAGCCGGAATCCGGAGAGAAGAGCTTCTGGAGGTTGGGATTACTGCGGCTTCTCTGAAGGTTGCGAACGGTCGCCAGCGAAATGGTCCCACGGCGTTTCTCGTTGTACTTAGGCAGTTCCGTATAGAGTACTGGAATAACAGCGTCAGTGATGATGATGATGATGATGATGATGATGATGATGATGATGATGATGATGATGATGATGATGATGATGATGATGATGATGACCAGACATGAATAAGGGTTGGGGTTGAACTGCCTAATGAACAAGGGTTGGTGTGCTTTCAAATCTCTCTTCAACCTTTCGTGTGCCATCGGCTGATGCCCTGGGAATTATGATAATGGCGCCATAGAAGCTTTTTGATAGACAGATAGATAGATAGATAGATTGATCGACTGATTGATTGATTGATTGATAGATGGATCGGTCGATCGATCGATTGATTGATTGATTGATTGAAAAACAGCAGAGTTAGACCGATTTTCAAATGTCCGACAGTTCGGCTTTAACTTAATCAGGGTCTTGATTCTCAATTCAAAATGCATAACACTAGTCTCGTCTAATCTAACATCGGGCCTAAAAAAGAAAGCGAGACGACTAGAAGGTCACGAGGTCACGAGGTCACGAGGTCACGAGAAGGTCAAACGGATTATGCGACTGCCACCCACCGACGTCTTCCGGTCGAAATCTGCCGATGACTTCCGCTAGCTTCGTGTTTCCGGCCAGGTGGGCCAGGGTCACTGCGTCCTCGCTGTTACAGTTCCGAACGGATCTGTCCGCTCCACGGAACATCAAAGCCCTAGCACACTCCTCCTGCACAACCACAAACACACACGATCTCTTAACAAGTAGTAGTAGCCTAGTAGTAGTAGTAGTAGTAGTAGTAGTAGTAGTAGTAGTAGTAGTAGTAGTAGTAGTAGTGTAGTAGTAGTAGTAGTAGTAGTAGTAGTAGTAGTAGCAGCAGCAGCAGCAGCAGTAGTAGTAGTAATAATAATAATAATAATAATAATAATAATAATAATAACAATAATAGTGGTAGTAATGGTAGTAGTAGTAGCAGCAGCAGTAGCAGTAGTAGTAGTAGTAGTAGTAGTAGTAGTAGTAGTAAGTAATAATAATAATAATAATAATAATAATAATAATAATAATTGTAGTTATAGTAGTAGTAGTAGTAGTAGTAATAATACTACTACTACTAATAATAATAATAATGGTGGTAGTAGTAGTAGTACTAGTAGGTTTAGTAGTAGTAGTAGTAGTAGTAATAATAATAATAATAATAATAATAATAATAATAATAATAATAATAATAATAGTAGTAGTAGTAGTAGTAGTAGTAGTAGTAGTAGTAGTAGTAGTAGTAGTAGTCGTCGTCGTCGTCGTAGTAGTAGTAGTATATATATATATATATATATATATATATATATTACATATAATATGCTTATGGTTTCCTGTTGTTTGGCTGACTATATGTTGCTAAGGCTGTTCTCATTGGACGAGGCGCTGTTGTCATTTTATAATTTTATAATCGTTGCTATAGGTAACAGCCTAGTGCCCCCCTCCATAATTTTGACGAGCAAATAGCTAGTATATATATATATATATATATATATATATATATATATATATATAAGTGTTATTTGCCTTTAAATTGCATCTGAAGTAATTTGCCGGGACTCAGTTGGGCTAATTACTTGCCCAGCCTTGTTACCTGTGTTGACGTAACTTGTACAGTAAATATGACGGAACTGTAAGCTGCAATCATCACCTGGTTGTACTTGGCGCAGACGTGCAGAGCAGTGTCGCCTTCCACCGTCTTTGCGTTCACGTCTGCTCCGTAGAAGAGCAGGTGCTCCAGGTGCTGTACTCTACCGTGCAGACAGCACTGAAAATACGACGCACACACACACACACACACACACATAGTAAGCAGATAGTAAGTATAACTCACGACTTAATTAAAGAAGATCATCGTCGATGAATCGCTTATTGATTTAGCAAGTACTATTTTACAAACACTAAAATAATACTTTCAACGTAATTATATAATAATAATAATAATAATAATAATAATAATAATAATAATAATAATAATAATAATAATAATAATAATAATAATAATAATAATAATAATAATAAGGTTTAAAGTGGTTCAGGAGGGTCTGCTCTGTGTGAGAACAACGGTGGTTTTCAACAAAAAAAAAATTCTACTGGTAAAATCCAGTTGTCATTACTATTATCATCTATTATCATCGCTATTATTGTTATTTATTATTATTATTATTATTATTATTATTATTATTATTATTATTATTATTATTATTATTATTATTATTATTATTATTATTATTAGAATGGGAGGTGTTCTAAAAGGAGAGAGTGTGGCCTAAAAAGGAGTGTTAGCCAGCCAGACAGACAGACAGACAGACAGACAGACAGACAGACAGACAGACAGACAGACAGACAGACAGACAGACAGACAGACTGAGGTGCCTATATAGGGCCTACCCCTAGGGGCCTGAGTGGTTGTCATCTTACGTGGTGAATCTCCGTCCATCCGTTCTCGTCCCTGTTGCCTATTTCCGCTCGGTCGTGCAGCAACATCTGGACGCACTGGGCCGGGACGTTGCCGCCTCCGCCGCCGCCGGTGGCGACGCAGCTGAGCAACGGCGTGAAGCCCCGACCGTCCTTGTAGTTCGGCGAGGCGCCCAAGTCGAGCAGAGTCTGAACGCACACGATGTTAACATTAACCCCTTAACCGTGTATTTAACGGTAACTCAATGTAAAATGGACGGATATATCCGGGATCCCCAGTTAAGGGGTTAAAAGCAGTGACGGGAAACTTTCATTTTGAAAGAAACAAAAAAACCTGACGAAATAATTGCAGTCGCCATTATGATAGCTAGTGGTGTTGCTTAGTGAGGAGGAGGGGCGAGGGTAGGGGTAGGGGTGAGGGTAGGGAGGTGCGGGTCGCATCGGGTGACACCAATTACATTACAATACAAAAGGGGTGACAACAAAACGTTTGGTGTTTGTACATTTAGTAGGTTAAGCGATTGTAGGCATGGGCAGCTGGTACAAACAAGGAGATCCATCGTGTAATTGTGTGTGTGTGTTTTTTTTTGGGGTGGGGGTGTGGGGGTGAATGGCATAGGCGGATTTAGAGCTTAATATTTGGGTAGGCTAGCATGGGGGTCTGGGGTGCCACCCAGCACGCGACAGACCTGGTGTTGATGGAAAAAACATTTTTTTTTGTTTTGGTGGGATTAGTTGGGTAGGCTAAAGCCTAGCCCTAGCCTTTAATAAAATCCGCCTATGGTGAAGGGGGCAGGGGATGACTCCGATGACACCATGACTTTACCGCAACTCAAATGACACCTCTGATAGTAGTGGCGCCATAGAAGTTGATTGATTGATTGATTGATTGACCACGACCGACTGGATACCAATTCCGAATTACTATCAAGAGATGGTCGGCAAAATTTCCTATTGTTTTCTGTTTGCCGGAAAATTTGCCGATAATCATCATCATATATTATCTTTGGCGCTGCTGCAGTCGATAAGAAAACAAATGCGTCGCTGTTAAAACTCAACAGGTCTTCTATCGGCTCCGATGCGATTAATCCGATTAATTTAAAAAAATGGCAAAAAACAAGTCAGAGTGAGTCATGACGCAATTTTGTAAGATGAAAGCCATTGAGATAAGAAGGATAAAGACCGGGCGGTGGCGGTGGCGGTGGCGAGGCGCTGGCGCGGCCTTTGATGTCCACTTACCTTGATGGCGTCCTTGTTGCCCAGTTCGGCGGCCACGTGCAGGGCTGTCACGCCCCTTCGGTTGCGGAAATCCAGGTAGGCTCCACCGCTGACCAGAGCTAGCATGACTGCCCGTGGACGAGACAGGGACGCGGAGACAGTCAACGGGGTCTCTATGCACAGCACAGCACAGGAGGCGCATTTCCTTCAAATTATTAATATTACGCAATGTAATGTAATAAGTGACTTATACATATAGCGCCTCTCTTTTCTGATTTCTAATTCTGACGTCGTTGGAAGCTATGATTACTACTACTACTACTAACTACTAACTACTACTACTACTACTACTACTACTACTACTACTACTACTACTACTACTACTACTGCTACTACTACTACTACTACTACTGCTACTGCTACTACTGCTGCTACTGCTACTGCTACTGCTACTACTACTGCTGCTACTGCTACTACTACCGTACTACTACTACTACTACTACTACTACTACTACTACTACTACTACTACTACTACTACGACGATGATGATGATGACAAATACGACTGTGAGGTAACGTAACAAACTTGGTTTCAAGTCAATTTACTTCAAATTGTTGCAATATTCGGGGGAAATGCAAATGAATGACGCTGAAATTTTCAGAGGGAAAAGAACAACAGAAAGAATGATATGACATTAAAAATATCATTAAAACATGATTATTTTGTAATCTAATTAATTTATCTGTAT
Organism: Metaphire vulgaris; assembly: GCA_018105865.1. Taxonomy (NCBI): domain Eukaryota; kingdom Metazoa; phylum Annelida; class Clitellata; order Crassiclitellata; family Megascolecidae; genus Metaphire; species Metaphire vulgaris. The sequence goes on from CM030840.1 coordinate 17,428,424, forward strand.
CCTCATTTTTAATAAGCAGTTTGATTGTGAACTGATCTGACCTCCTCCTACTCCTCCTCCCTTTCCGCTGTCGCAAAAATTTGGGTCGATGCCTTTATTCAGTTCTTCTGTGATCTTATCGGCGTCTCCCTTGCAGACAATCTCCATGAATTTCTTCAGATTATTCTGCAGAAGAAATATCAAAATTTTCTCAATAAATCTCATTGGCATAGCTACGGAGGATCACGGGTGCCCCCCCTCCCAAATTTTCTAGCCGGGATGTGCAAAACTTTTGAGAAATTTTTTAGGGGGTGGGGGGTGGAGGTAGCCTGAGAGAAAAGAATATGCGCATGTGCAAAGAACTTCCTGATAAGTGTTTTTGGTCGATGTGCCCCCCTACTTCTGAACCCTGGCTACGCCACTCATAGAATTAAATAATGGATTTTAAACTTTCTGCATTTACAGTTGTACGTTACATTGATTCTTATTAGTATTGCGATCGCATAATTTGACTTCTTCTTCTTCTTCTTCTTCTTCTTCTTCTTCTTCTTCTTCTTCTTCTTCTTCTTCTTCTTCTTCTTCTTCTTCTTCTTCTTCTTCTTCTTCTTCTTCCTCCTCCTCCTCTTCTTCTTCTTCTTCTACTTCTTCTTATTATTCTTCTTCTTCTTCTTCCTCCTCCTCCTCCTCCTCTTCTTCTTTTTCTTCTTCTATTATTATTATTATTTCTTATTATTATTATTATTATTATTATTATTATTATTATTATTATTATTATTATTATTATTATTCTACGTCAGTTTGCAAATGAGTGAAGAGTGTGTTACTCACTGGCGAGTGCAGTTTCTTCAGCTTCGAGGGCTTCACTTGAATCTTGTACAGTCGCCTTTTGTATTTGAACTGAAAGAAAACGCGTCCAGAAATCTTTTTTTTAAAAAAACACACCAAAGACAAAGACGAAACCGCGTCTATAGGAGACTTTATTCCGCTGAGACTTTGGGACAGAGGATATATCCCCTGAAATATCCGGAGACGTTTAACTCATCCAAATCTTTAATATCCTCAGCCTTTGAAAAAAGAATAATTAAAATAATCCTACAGAGTTCGAGTCTTAGAATTTCTAGATAACATCAAAAGCCACTGCCAGTGAAGATTCGAAGCAAATGCTGCCATAAAAATTTGACAAATTTAACTGCAGCGAAATCAACAATATCAATATTTAACCCCTTAACTGGGGATCCCGGATATATCCGTCCATTTTACATTGAGCTACAGTTAAATACACGGTTAAGGGGTTAAAATTGCTAACTTGGCGTCTCAGAGTTCAGCTTAGAAGACCCATTTACAGCAGCAGTAATAGCCAGTGGCGTAGCCAGGATTTCCGGAAAGGGGGGTTGGTTTTTGGTTTTTGGTTTTGACCGAGACCAACTTTGGAAAAATCTTGACAAGCAAAGAAAACGTTATAACCTCTAGTTTTTCTGACAAGGAAAAAAGGTCCTCATCATTTTTTTACAAGGGGTTTTGACCCCCAAAGTCGCGTCAAAAAATAAAAATGCATAGAAACTCATTAAAAATATGTTGTTTTCGGCAGACAAGGGGGGTTTTAACCCCAACACCTCCCATTGGCTACGCCACTGGTAATAGCAGTAGTAGTGGTGGTGGTGGTAGTAGTAGTAGTAGTAGTAGTAGTAGTGGTGGTGGTGGTAGTAGTAGTAGTAGTTGTTGGCCTAGTTGTTATAGAAGCAGTAGTAGTAGAAGCCCTTACCTCCAGAAGCCCAATTGGACCAGGAAGGGGATAGTCTTTCAATTGGCGTTCCTCATCCAGAAACTTCCCTGCCCGGTTGTTGATGGAAGGACAATAGAGTCCATAATTCAATCCGTCCTTCAAATCCTACAGAGAAAACATTAAAGTAAAGTAAAAAAATTAAAAGGATTTCTAGTAACCTTCAGCACAACAGTAGCTGCTTATTCTTTGGCGCTCAGCCTCTCTTAAAAGGCGTAACCTTCTTCGGAATATAATTTTTCTCAGATATATGGTTGTAGGTCTTCCCACCCCATTTGACCACGAAGGAATTTAACGGACTAAAACGTGTGTCAACGTAATTTCAAGATTTTATTTAGCGACAATCTTCAAAGCAATGAATGAATGAGCAATGAATGGATCAGTGAATGAATGAGTGAATAAATGAATCAGTGAATGAATGAATCAGTGAATCAGTGAATGAATCAGTGAATCGGCGAATGAAAAAATGAATGAATCAGTGAATGAATGAATCAATCAACTTCTATGGCGCCACTCTCATAATGCCTATATTATGGCATTATGGCATATTATGACGTCGCCATGTCCAGAACGGTGTTTCTCACTAGGCTGAAGACTTGGCTATTTACGTAGCAGCGGCGCATTTGTTTTCTTAACCCCTTAACTGAGAATCCCGGGTATATCCGTCCATTTTACATTGAGTTACAGTTAAATGCACGGTTAAGGGGTTAATCTGCGCCTAAGAATTAACTTTCATATCATATCATATATCATATATGGCGTCAGTCGATATATCGACTTTCACCGATTCCCAAAACCGCGCACAGCTTCTGCTAAAGCAGAGCTCATATAGTAATGCAGTCCAAGCAACGGCCGACATAACAACTTGAGCTACATAAATTACTGCACCCACACCCCAACCCCCAACCCCCAACTCCCACAGCAAATCAGCGCCATTTAAGCATAAAACCATGAGAACCAAACACCGCTGCGTTGATAAGGCATTCGGGTGACGACGTTGACGTTTTGCATAAACATCTTGTACTCTTAGCCACCCTCCAAAGCAAACTCACTACAGTTAGCCTCTGGGTACTAGCCCCCCACCTCACCCCACCCCACCTGCCCTCACTCCGTGACATTCCGTCGACGGCACACGAGTGAATTATTCATGACGTGACGTGACGCAGCCGTGAACTCTTTCGGGTGTCACGCATTCCGCCGAGAGTGGCTCCGCTCCAAAAAAATAATAATACTGTTCAGTTAACCCTTTGGGCCCCGTCGCCACAACTTTTACGCCAGGCACAGTCGGGCGAATGAGCATGCGATATGAACGGAATAATGCACGAAATAACGGACAAATTAACCGTTGAATTTATCTATGAATGAATGAATGAATGATTGGATGAACAATCGAACCTTGCAAAGACAACTGATTATCCTCTGTTTTGCCTGCCACACGGTGTCCTCAGAATCGAACACAATTAGAGACTACAACCCGAAACACAGCAACAAAAACTCAGGCCTAATCAAAAGTTCCGTCTTGTTTCAAACATATATTCAAATAAATATAATTTACAATTTAATTAAGCATAGTTAAAATTGAACTGAAAATATTATTTATAATAAAATCTGCGGTAGTAAACCTAAAGACCTAAGGACTGGTATTAGACCTATGTTTGTTCAGGTCATCACTGGTGAACTGACAAGAACAGGTGGTCAACTTACCTGGAAGTCTAATTCAGGTGAAATGATTCGCACGTGGAGAGAATCTCCGGTCAGTTGATTTTCAGTAAAGGACATTTTGAATCGAGAGAGAGAGAGAGCTAATTTTTATTTTTTGTTCTTGTGAAACTTCTTCAATCGAATCTCCAAACTGTTTCGTCAAAGTCTGAAAAAAGAAGAGACAAAAAACGTGACTCTAACAACACTTTCAAGAAGATGTAGAAAATCAAAAGCAAATCAACGTAGAGGTTCTATCATTTGACGAATTGCAGAGATGGAGAGAAAGAAATAGACTGTCGCAAAAATATTTTGGATTTGTGGGGAATAATAATACCCGACGCCCAAATATACAGGGTGGCGCAAAAAACCGGACTATATTAAATGCAAACCCAAATGTGACAAGTCCGGTTTTTTGCGCCACCCTGTATATTCTGTGAGTGATAAATTGCATACGATGTCAGTACATTGGTAAATTACTACATTACTTGTGGATATTACACCCTCCGAAGAGATATTTACCCGACAAGCATAGAGATCAATACATATTTCACCAAATGAGCCCCCCACCCCACCAAAAAAATACGTAGACCACCTGTTACTACGATTGACAAAACGGGACCGCGTTTTTTAAAATCGATTTTTAACTAAATTAATCCTACGATGATAGAATCTGTACTGTATAAGAACTAGAGTCAGGTCGTGCAGGAAAATGCGCTGTGGGAGAAAATTCTTTAGTAAACTTGGTCATGGTCTAGATCACGCGGCTAAAGACCAAAATTTACTACAGAATATGGGTAATTGGGTAATGCACGCTCGCTTCATCTGCCATTTCAGGCTCTTCTCCCTGTCCCTGTCACTCTCCCTCTCCCTCTCCTCTATTACTAAGTCAGCCATGCGCATAGATTCACGATTTCGCTAAAGTATCTCGCATACTGATATAATAATAATAATAATAATAATAATAATAATAATAATAATAATAATAATAATAAGAAGAAGAATAAGAAGAAGAAGAAGAAGAAAGAAGAAGAAGAAAAAAAAAAGAAGAAGAAGAAGAAGAAGAAGAAGAAGCAGGGCCGCCGAGAGAAATTCCGGACCCCGGAACAAAAAAATTTGCGGGCCCTTAATTAAGAAAAATTTATCAAGTCTCCGAAAAACCTGGCAAGCAAAAAAACGTTATCAACTCTGCAAAAACAGCTGACAAGCAAAAAAAATTATCGTCACCGGATCTGGGCCCCTGAAAACTCCATGGGCCCCGGTACAATGTACCGGCTGAACCCCCTCTCCTCAGGCCTGAGAAGTAGTAGATGAAGAGGAAGAAAAAGGAGAAGAAGAAGCTTTTAAAGACCAGTGGAATTGAAAAATATTTCAAACAATGGAAATAATAATAATAATAATAATAATAATAATAATAATAATAATAATAATAACTGCGGAATGTCAAACAGGTGCACAGAACCAGAGGTCGCGCAGTTCAGTGACGTCACCGGCCCCCGAGGACATCGCATTATCGGATCGGTAGTCACCGCCGCCGGAAGTAGCGAACGGAGAAAACTAATTCGAAGGCCGGGTGCACGGCGAGGTCGACCGGTAAAAATATTCGAATTTCTCTCTCTCTCTCTCTCTCTCTCTCTCTCTCTCTCTCTCTCTCTCTCTCTCTCTCTCTCTGCGTCCCTTTCTTCGCTGCTTAGGCACTCTGGCATTTCGATTAACTTTAATCTTAATGACGCCCGGTTCGAACGCCGGAGTAAAATGCACGCATAAAATCACAAATCGCGACTCTGCCCGGGCTCTGTTCCGACAGAACCAACAACCGATATCCCACTTATATATATATATATATATATATATATATATATATATATATATATATATATATATATATATATATAGTATTTCCACATGAAATCCTCCATAGAAAAAGGTTCAGGCATCAGAAATCAAAATGAATTTTTAACACCAACTAAACACTGAACCTAATGGCAAGGACGCACTATTTACTCCCTCATTGTAAAGTAAAGTAAAGTAAAATAGAATCTCGTGGATTTCTATAGCGCCTTGGAAAGCAGCACAACAGTAGCTGCTTATTCTTAGGCGCTCAATATTGTCTATATTGGCGTAAACTTGGATGAAAAAGTGGGGTGGGGGACCCTATGCCTGTCCCATTTCCTAACTTCTCAAGAAGTGTGGGGACTCGAACCTAAAGGCCTAATAGAAGTGTACGGACTCGTAAGGCTGTTCCTTCCCCCTCCCCTCCACTCACCCCAAATCCTGTTACGTCAGTCAGCGATTTTCGAGAATGGCAGAGAGAACATTCCGTTGGTTAACGATAAGGAGAACTGTCCATCTGTCTGTCTGTCTGTCTGTCTGTCTGTCTGTCTGTCTGTCCGACTGTCTGCTTGTCTGTCTGTCTGTCTCACATATATACGATTTTCTCGTTTCTGCTGTTAGTAGATATCGGTGGCGCAGTCAAGATTCCAGAAGTGGGGGGGGGGCACATCGAAATTTTCGGCCCAAAAGTCTTGACGAGCAAAAAAGGTCGTCGTCTCAAACGCCTCGAAGCCTGATGCGCTCTCCTCAATATAACCTAACACTACCCCAATCCCCCAACTACTTTTCGGTTCTGGACAAATCTCACGACCGGTCCAGGTCCGAATAGCGCGGGTGGGGGGTGGCATCGCCTCTGGCTACGCCAATGGTAAAAGACTCGATCATTCCCGCGACAAAATCAATCTTAATTATTTTACTTGAAAAAAAGTGAAAGCGTGGTTTGTCAAGCCACGTTATTATCAGCATTTCGAAGGCGGAGAGAGACAGACAGACAGACAGACAGCAGATAGAGACACAGAGACAGAGACAGAGAGACAGACAGAGCGTGAGAATGAGGTTTGTCTAAGTCTTCGACAGTTTCCTTATCTCCAACTGTTAATTTTCCGATAAGAAGAGCGTCCAAACTCTGTAGTAAAAAGCAGTAGGCCTACTAAGACTAGGAAAGAGGACGATAAGATGGGAACACTGCCACACAAAATAGACAGGAAAAGGCAAATCCTCTCGGGGCCCTTTCTCCTTAGAACTTCGTTACAACGTACTTAGCATTCATTACTTTATATATCACCCGGGACCGTACATTGCAGTAAGGCTGTGTTATAACCGAGTGTACGATATAGCCGGGTACGTCATAACGAAGTTCTACACTCTACAATATATCTGTGGACGATATATATATATATATATATATATATATATGTGTGTGTGTGTGTGTGTGTGTGTGTGTGTGTGTACATCATCCATAGATCTGATAATAATTAAAAATTTAACATAAGAAACATATTCAAATGACCTTTGGATGTTACAGACATGCAAACAGACAGACAGACAAACGAATAAACAGATATCGATGAACTGCTCTGATTGATTTATTTATTGATTGATTGATTGGCTGCTTGACAGGCCCTGCCCAATACTGCTACTCCACGAACCAACGTTGAATAGAGAGGACTCGAGCGCTGGCGCCCAAAGTTCTTCTGGTAAAGTTTTGTAGGTTAAGAACACTTAAGATCAAAGCCAAAACAGATCTACCGAAATATTTTAAAAAAGCCCACGCGGCTCGGAATGTCATTGATACGAAGATTTTGTGACGTCATCCGGTAAAAATATTCGAACACTTGCTATTTACAATGAATTGATCCCAATTTCGCTCGGCTTTTGAAGTTGCACTCTCTCTAGGAACGGATACGATGACCATGAATGCCTTGGAGTAGGTCATCACAAAGTTAAGATACTCCGTGAATGCGCCATTTTAGATTTGCAGCACAAGATATATAAGGACTCTGACACACACACATACACACAGACACATACATACAGACACAGACACAAACACACAAACACACACACAAAACAGAAGGAACAAAGATATTTTTACCGAAAGGTTATCAAAAACGCAACGTCAGCAAAACGACAAGTCTGTCAATCCAAATTTGACAATAATTGAAAATTTAATAAAGAAACATATTGCGGACCGGATGTTACTCGCGGGCAGACAGACAGACAAACCCAGATATCGATGAACTGCTTGACAATTTATTGATTGATTGATTGATTTAATTTCCTACACCCCAGGACCAATTTCTGGTAAACTAGCCTCAGAGGCCGGCCCTAGGTTAAAACACTTAAGATCAAAGCCAAAACAGAGGCCGAGTTACTCGAGCCCTCTGCTCCTCTCATTGATACGAAGATTTTGTGGCATCATCCGGTTATTCCCTCAATGATGAATCAGTCAAAAAAGTGCGATGACCCGAACAGAGTCATCAGTGTTATACTCCGTTAATGCGCCATTTTCAACTTCTGATTTATCAGGACTCTGAAATATAAATTGAATCGGAAAAACTTGAATGGAAACAAACACATAAACATTATTTAAAAACAGTTCCTTAAAGAACGTTTTTACCGAGTTTAAATAAAAATCAGGCGTTGTAATTAAATTTAGGTGGTTAAAATGGCAAGGACCGGCGCCTCTTGATCTTGACGCCCATAGGACAACTAATTTAATTAATTATTTAATTTCCCTACACCCCGGTCCTGAATAGCCAGCCTGTCCCACACACAACGAGGGCGGACAAATGGGCGGGCATCGCCACATTTGACTAATTTTTAGACGAACATAATATATTCGGAACAAAATAATCCAAATCGTCGTTCAAACGAGATCCACATTCTAACCCCGAGCAGTGAAAGAGAACCAAAGGCAAGGCTGACAGGCCTACAGTCTAGATGGATTAATCATATACAGTAGGTCTAATAGTAATACGGTGGTCATATTATAATGATTACCAAATTTCCGAATAATCTCCTTATTCGTTCCCCCGTTTGAGGATTATGAGGCGCCTTTAATCTTCGGACGCTGGTGTTTATCCTGGATAATACGGGATCGAAAGCAAATCAGACAAAATCCGAGAATCCGACCGAAAGTCGACAGATAGGAGCCATGCAAGTCACGAACATCCGCACGGTTCACTACTCCACGCGCCGTTTCTCAGCTATAGGCCTATGCCATGACCAGAGGGCCCCCACTGCGGTTGAGGTCTCATCATCATCACCATCACACTCCACTCCGGTTGAGGTCTAGGCGAAGAAAAAAATGTGGGCCCCCGAAAGGCGTTTTAATGTATTCTATATATCAGAATTTTTGACAAAAGTAGGCCTTCAATATCATTAATGAAAAATACTGTATTGGTGTTCATGGTTGTGATTGCAATGTTTCAACAAGCTTTGAACTTCGTTTTGCTTCGAAATCCACACGTGTTCACAATTTATTCGAGCAGTAGTGTATTTATTCAAAGGGTTATCATGAACCACGGTAGGTCCTGTCTAGCGAAGAAAAAGTAAAGTTTCGTAAATTTATATAGCGCTTCGCCTGGCAATCACAGTCTGAAGCATAGTAGCAGCATGGGCGTTTACTTTTATTTAGCCTTCGCATTTTGATAGGACACCATAGGGAAGAGGGAAGGTATATGGGCTGGGCCCCCTCTTTTTCATCCAAATTTGCGCCAGTGTATCGTAGCAATACCGTAGCGTTACAGGGGTCCTGTAATAAAAGTTTAGAAATTCAGAGGGTCCTGTTAACTCCCTTCCTCTACTCAGATTTTAATTAAGACGCCGTTAATTTTGCATACAATACATGTACCTTGCATCAATGAATCGGGGTCGCATATCCACGTCCAATGCACTGCATACTTACCAAATGGTCGAAATCCGATTCAATTTCTGACTTACTTCTTCGTCAAGATCAAACAGTAAACTATTGGATGCATACTGGAATAATCTCTTAAAGGCCTGATTGGAGTTGCACCTACCTGTATCAATGATCAGTTGATGATTGAGAGCGCTTGAGAGTGAGGGCCTGAGTCACTGATTTAAAGCGAAATAGGCCTATTGCTCGAGTATTTCAGTATATAGGCCTATATCTGTACCTATATATGTAGACCTACCTATATATGTACTTATATATGTACCTATATATGTACGTCACCCAGAACCCATGCAGGCTGGAAAATACGTTAGGTTTTTTAGAAACAAAATTTAGGTTATTTAGTGTTTTAAAGGGTTTATATCTTAGTGCATGGCATGCCAAACACCAATATAATCTTGTCGCATGTGTACATGGTCTGCTGTCAGCATAGAGCAAACCAGTTGTAAACTAATACAGATGACTTTTTCATATTTCGACTTTAAAAACAAAAAAATAAATTTGAAAACCTACATTTTGATTTTCTCAGCTTGCTTAGGGTTTTTAAGAAAACCTGAAAAAAACTTAGGGCTATTTTTTATAACCACCTTTTCCAGTCATGCCAAGAGCCACAATCAGATCGCTCGTGACAGACATTTTGGTCATGTGATTGGACGATAATTTCCTGTCGAACATTCCTGATATTAAAAGACGGTGGATCGAATGATTCGAATGACAACGTATAAGCTACGCACGAGACATTTTCAGCGCATTTTTGATGTGCAAACCTTTTTCACGGCAGAGACGTTATTGGTTTACGCCGATGATGACGTCATCATGACGACGGTTCGATTCCTGACTGCTGTCCCTCATGACATACACGAATTCAAATCACGAATTAAGAAAGCAGCACAAGCAAAAAGTAAACATTACATTGAAACGACAACAACGAACGAAATAATATCATCCTCCGCCGATCACAGAAAGGTAGATGGCAGCTGCTAAGGTATGACTGCTCAGGTGACCTCACAGTGAGGTGTGTGTGTGTGTGTGTGTGAGAGAGAGAGAGAGAGAGAGATAGATAGATAGAGAGAGAGAGAGAGAGAGAGAGAGAGAGAGAGAGAGAGAGAGAGAGAGAGAGACAGAGAGACAGAGACAGACAGAGACAGACAGAGACAGACAGACAGACAGACATACAGACAGAGAGACAGAGACACAGAGACACACAGAGAGAGACAGAGACAGACAGACAGACATATACAGAGACAGAGAGAGAGTGAAACGTTCCCCCGATCAAAGTACTACCTAAGCACTCTCTACACTCAGGTATTCGCTTCGTCGCAACCCCCTCCGTACCGCAACCGCAGCCTTCCGCCGCGACGGCGGTCGGAGAGGCCGACAAGCGGCGGCGGCGGCGGCCCCTGCTGCCCAGGCTCCGCTGACGGGGAACTGCGCAGGAGGGACCCTCCGGCTCCAAGGCAATCGATAATTATTAAGATATGGCGACACACACACACACATTCACACAAACGTGCACACATACATACATGCATATGCATGCATACCCAGGAACGTAGCCAGGAATTTGATTTGGGAGGGTATAAATGTTTGGAGGGTATAAACCTTAACTATAAACCATATAAACTACATATAACCACACATAACTACATATAAATCACATAAAAAACTTTAAGGTATACTGATTGGGGGGGTATATACAGATATATCCCCGTCGCTACGCCCCTGTGCGTACCGCTGGTATAATATTAATCTCAGTAGTTTAGAGAGGGGTGGGGGTGGGGGGTGTTGGCTAAGGCTTAGGAAATGCAAATTAAAAGTTATGCGCTCCAAAATGGCGTTATCTGAATCTTATCGGTTTAGGTTACGGTGGGCGGAGGTTTCAACTTGCGCAGCGATATAATTATCCGATCAGAAGTCGAAAGAGGGAGAGTTTCGATGGGTGACAAGGTCCATGTGGTGATGGGGTGGGGGTGGGGGTGGGGGTTGGCGAACAGGCTGGGTTCAAGTTCCGTTAGTGGAAAATTTTTTGTCACGACAGCACTGTAGTCAATGGTTGCAATTTAACGCAACACGACAGTTTATAATTATAGTTCACCTCATCTGAATGTAACAGTCACCAAGTTTACAAAGTTTCATCACTGGCTGTTTCCCAAAATTTTGACATTTTGACAAGTAGTATGACCTTCCCAATGTCTGCCCCCCCCCACAACATAATTTCAAACTCCCCAAATGTCTATGTGGCTAGAATAGCCACTGCCATTGTGAACTTTATTTATGCACTAAACAGTACACAGTACGGTGGACAAATTTGTGCGCATGATTGATCAAAGTTTGGTCAAGGTAAACTCTTTCAACGGCACGCGCCAAAATCATTAAGTGTTATTTAGGCGCCTTCGTGTTTCTCGGCCAGCAACCCTCCCCCCATGAGTTTGGCCTAGCAACCTCTCCCGCCGTCTTGATAAGTATAGATACTTACCTGTAGTCCAGTCCAATAAATTTGATAAAATTTATACGACGATAAACGTTCGCAGTTGATATAAACATTGGCTCATTAATACTGACGCACTAACATTTATAGGGGCCTAGTACAAATTTATGCGTGTCAGTGTAGGCCCTTGCCGTATTAGTTTCATATATATCTCACATGATGAGTTTAATGGGCGACGCGATTAGATTCCCAAATCTCAGATAATCATCTGCCCCGACCCGGACAACGACAGTCCTGTATCGCACAGGGATGGGCGGCCGGCCTTTGTAGCCTACACACATTTTTGAAATGAAGATAGCCTATTCTGATTACTACATGTGTCGTTTTCAGGCCAAATATGCGCCCACTCGTGTCTTTGGGAGGCCAGAATTTCGTAAAAACAAATCCGGCACGTGGGAGAATCGGAAAACGAGGGAGAAGGGCGAGGCATAGGTCTAAGACAATCAGTCGATAGAACAAATTCCTGGCCATCGATGTGTTGCTTATTTGATCAAGAATTTTTAGAAAAATCTCCGACATTGGAGTTTAGGAAGAATTTTTAAAATGCTGTATTGACGATAGACACCTTTCCTGTTTCCCTAATCGAAACCAGACGCAGGCTGCGTTCTCTTCTCTTCCGGAAGATGGATTTTGCCCACCACCACCACCGCCACCGCCGCCGCCGCCGCCGCCGCCGCCGCCACCACCACCACCACCACCACCACCACCACCACCACCAGCCAAGCAGACCAACAGAAAGTCAATAAGAGTCGAACAATCGATTTTTGAAACGATTATTAATCTTAATCTGCGATCAATAAATGCAGCGTTCGAATTGAGTCGAGGGAGGTGCCAACTGGACGTATTTCGGAAACTGTCATCACTGGGATCGAATTTTTTTAAAAACTTGTAGCTCCCCAATTAGTGTCTGCGTGGGTTTACAGCCTACCTGGCGTGGGAAAGTTGACATAAATAGGGGGAATGACTCCGGATGGTCCGACCCCCGGTAGCTTCTTCTTTTTCAAAACAGGTTTTGAATCATGTTGATTAGTAGGTGCTCTTCACTTGCCTGTCAAAAAAGTGCTACCCATAATCCATTCTCACGTCTGCCAATACCATTCTCTGTAGTTTAAAAATGTCCAATTTACGCAATAGAGAATACCACAGGCAAAATTCTGAATGCCAAGCACTTTTGATATACAAGAGATAGTGGCCAAATTTTTGAAAAAAAAAATTGATTAGTAGGTGCTCTTCACTTACCTGTCAAAAGTGCTAGCCATTCACACGTTTGCCAATACCATTTGAACGCGGTGGGCATTCACAGTGGTTTTCATACAGGCTTACTTAGCCTCCTAAACCACTTAAAATCACATTATTATTATTATTATTATTATATACTTCTACTACTACTACTACTACTACTACTACTACTACTACTACTACTACTACTACTACTACTACTACTACTAATTATTATTATTATTTGTTCGCGGTGAGCATTTCGACACGGAGAGCATTTGAACGCGGTGGGCATTCACAGTGGTTTTCATACAGGCTTACTGACATCATCATCAGCGTCGCCACGGGGAAAACTGCCGCCCACCTGCCCCAGACCACCTACCAGATTCGCGCAAATCCGGCGAGAAAGTTTTCTGTGGAGGGGTGAGGGGTACGGAATCTGACACGCTAGCCCCTTTTGCCCCCCAACCGAAAATTCCTGGCGACGCCACTGATCATCATCATAATAATAATAATCATAGCCTTTATTAGTGTTTTAATTAAGTGGTTTGGTAGTATCTCTCCTGTGTAAGAAAATAAGAAAACACTTTTTCTCGTTCTCTCTTCAAATTGAACTTTTAGAAAGATTCCCCTCCTTCCTTCTTCCTGCCAGTATTCCAAACACTAAAATGTAAAATAATTTGGTGGCAACATCTCTTTGCAGGTCGACGATAAGTTGAAGGTTCTGAAGAATTTACAGTATAGTCTCACCAAACTTCTCAGAGATTTGATTTATTTTATTTTTTATTATTTATTTGATTTATAAGCACCCAAAATTGTAAACACAAGTAATGCATATGAAACTGTAATGCAAATATCCAAAAAGTCGTACACAATTTTTTAATCATTACTGACATTACACAATGATCAAACTTTCAGTCATGTTACAAGACACGAATAATTCAAAAAATTTGCTTAAAAGAGAGAGAAGCAAGGCATTAACAAATGCTGTCAATTTTTATAAACGATTTTGCTAAATTTCTGGAGAAATGTTCCTACGATATCATCATAAATTCAAATAACGCCTGTACTCGAGTCAAGTTGTCCGATACATCGGTGAAACTCTTCAGAACATCGCACGCGGTAACAGTTTCGATCAAACGGTAAAGTTGGTGGCGAATTCGCGCACACACGGCAGTATGGAGCACTCGTTGTTCTGCTTGACGTGGTAGTCCATGCAGTTCTTCAGGAAGTTCATGATGACCTGATGGTTCATCGTCTTCTGGTCGATGGTCGAAGTGACGTTTGTCGTGATGTCGTACAAAATCGGAACGGTGATTGTCTGGGGGTCGTTCGGCTGTTGGGGGTTGATACCAGCGGCTGTCCGGGTGAACTGCAGCTAAACCCAAACATCAATTTAGGAAATTAACCCCTTGACTGGGCAACTATTTGTAACTCAATGTAAAATGGACGAGCGTTACTCGGGGCACCCAGTTAACGGATTAAAACAACGATACGTCTTAACAAACGTTTTCCATTTTCTTGCTGTCGGAATTCAAATACAGGCTGCAGCATAGCTGCCCCCATTTGCCCATTTTCTATGGGTTTCCAATTTTTAAAAGTTCTGACGGTGCAGAAATGGAACAAAGTGAAAAGATTCTCCAGCGGCTTTAAAAAGGTTCTGACACGCACATGCCAGCAGAAATAGCCAAATTTGCAAAGAAAACTAGATTATCAATTGGGATCCAGCGGCTGTGAACTTAAGGTCCCCTGCCAAAAGTTAGACAAGCAAAACAGGTCATCCCATAGCTGATACTGGAGGGGTTATTGCCTAGATCACACTGGGAGGGGTGTTGGGGGTGTTAAACAGGATGTAAAAATATCCCTGCCCTAATATCTGTGTAGAACTGTGTCAAAATTTTAAAAAACAAAAGACAACAAGACACTGAGCTTAACTAACTGAATCCCGATATATCCGTCCATTTTACATTAAGAATCAAATACACGGTTGTTGATGATGGTAATACAATTCATTCGCGGCAGTGACCCTAAGCCTAGATCACCAAACAGGAACGCCATGTTGAGGCAGATGGGACTGACTATGAAGAGAATCCGGTTGTTGATGATGGTCAGGCCACCATGGGTCGTCTCAGGCACCACTGCACGCTCCATTTGAAGCTTCTGTCCGGCATCTGGAACCAATCATCAACAAAACAGCACACAATACGAATAAACCCCCAGTAAAAATGAATGCCATAATCACAGGGCGCGGTTTGTAGGGGGAAGGGGGATTCCCCCCACTTCCCAACTGCATCCCCCCTACTGCTACATCCCCCCATCACTACATCCCCCACTGCTACACTTCTCCAACAGCTACATCCCCCCAAGCTCGGCATATCCCCCCACCCCCGCTCCAGGTCACAAATCGCGCCCTGGCCATAATCACAGATGTAAAAATTCCTCTTCATAATAAAATATTAACACAGGCACAATGAACATCGGATAATGTCACGACATCCAAAACATTAATTTCTGCAGGAACTTGTAGAAAATTTTGCATCTGTTCAAAGCAAGCAGTTTTCACAAACATAAAAATGCTGACCATTTCCATTCTCATGATTTGAATCAAGTCCTTCAGGATGTGATAAGGCGTCTTCAAGATGGTCGTAAAAGCCACCAACGGATTCTGCTTATAGGGCATGCAGTCAACCTATGGACAGTGAAATCAGAATAGCTGACACTGATATATTGGAAAATATTGGCTATACTATGATCCCCCAAAAAAAACCTTTATTAAGACATTCTTCCACATAATCTAAGTACAGGAAAAGATTTCAAACACAAATTTCCAACTGTATATCAAAAACCTCTATCACTACTCAACCATTCCCCCAAAGTACCGTAATATGAACAATAAAACTAACCAAAATCCATTTCAAAATCAGAATATGACAATAGTAAACAGTCGAATGGAATTTTAACGTTGTTCTTGGGCACGTGCAATACCAATTGTTATGATGCTTTTCACCTTATATTCAAAAAACTTCTCTAAAATGGCAAGTTCTTCAGAGTCCCACTGATTCGGTAGATCTGAAACGGAAAAAAAGTCACTGCAATAAGAAAAAGCACTTAAAAGGAATCACACACATGCGTGCACACACACACACACCTCTAACATTTAACATTAACATTTAACCCTTTGCTGAGGAAATTTTTCTGAAAACTCTCCACAGATGTGGAATTTTTTTAAACAAATTTTTTGGGGTGTCATTACCTCAAGTTATTTTCAAGTGTTTCACTGAGTTGCTTAGTCATCGACTGTTAGCCCCCGGTATGTCTCGGGTTCCATGATATACGAGTGGAAACTTAAAAATTATTTTTGGGACATAAATTGGGGCATTCCCAGGTAATCCCGGGCACCACTGTTTGTGATTGGTTTCCGCTGCCCGAGTTATCCCGGGTCAAACTGTAAAGGGGGTCAGTGCTACCAAGCTTCATCGTTCACATACGACACCAGACAAAATCTATACATTTTCACCTTTGAACACACAGTATTAGGATCTGGTCTCTAAGCTCTCACCTGCAACAGGTAGAACCTTTAAACACAATGACTGAAATGTTGCTGGGTTCATGAAGAGACGACACTGAAGGCCACAGGTAAACTTAAACATCAGAACACCTGGTTCATTGTTCACTGGAAGGTTGGTTATCTGAAAAATACCAAATATAATTAATAAAACTATCATCATCATCATCATCATCATCATCATCATCATCATCATCATCATCATCATCATCATCATCATCATCATCATCATCATCATCATCACAGTTGCTTTCTGCCAGCTCATTTACGAGTGGCAATAGCTAGAGACGAAACTTCTCCGCTTATCTTTTTACGTTGTTAATAAAAACATACTAAATTTAATTTACATTATTTAAGTAATCGCATGCAATGCTGAAAGGCATTCATAATAGCAATTGCCAAAGAAAATACCCAAATTCATCTGTACAGAGCAAGATATGAGATATTTAAAATATTAGAAATTACATCCAACATTAAGATATAAAGGTAGAAAATCACCTGAAAAAACACAACTACATCCATCTTTACCAAATAAAGGTAGAAAATCAAGTGAAAAGCACAACTATGCCCAACTTTAAAACCAATAGACTCGAAAAAAGGTAGAAAATTCAACTCTAAACAAAAATCAACATTGTCCATAACAAGTAAAGAAGAAAAATTGTAAAGGCCAAAAATTCATGTTTGGAAAAGTCCACGCACTCCGTCGTCCGACGAAAGAATCCGCTGCATGTAGCGCTTGAGGAAGGTGCACCCAAGGAACTTCTCCAGGGGACTGCACGATAAGCTCCCGCCAATTCCGCGCCCGGAGGATGCGGTCGGAACTGGAGTCAGGAGCTTGTCGAGGGCGTCGTGGGACAGGATCGAAGGAACGAGGGTCGTCCAAGGTCGCTGAGGAAGCATTCTCCCAACTGCAAAATACAGAAACATCTTCGTTTATGCCAATTCTGTTACTAAGATTTACCAGCTACGAAGTCAAGATGCCAAAATGTAAAAAATCATCCCTTTCACAAACAAATCCAGAACTACAGTGAGAAATAATAGGCAGTAACTACAGCAGAACAATTCTGGGGTATCTTATGCCAGATATTGTAAAATTCCACAGGAAAGAACACAAACATCCATGTGCAAAGCAATGTAATGAAGTGATACACTTACTTACTCACTGAATGAGAGAGGAAGCCATTCCAAGACTATTGCAAGAATACTGGAAAGTCTGATTCTCCAATTCAATAAAAGAAAGCCAGGCTGAAGACATTGCTTTAATTTTCAAACATAAACTGAGTTTTTGCAGAGTTAAGAAAAAGAATTTTACAGTCTGCCATCCAAGAATGAACTAGGTCAGTAGGTTATACAGCAATTCCATCTATTCTGAGTAGTAGAAGGTCTGTCAAAACTAAGATAAAGGAATCACAAGATGAAAGCAAACAGTAGGCTATGTAGTCAATCAACATATCACTCACTAACTCACTCATTCACTAATTCACTCACTTGCTCACTCAATTTATATGGCACCACCATCACAATATGTCCAGGGTATCGGCCAAGGCACACCAAATCCAATCCAAACTGGAGCCAGTTGAAGCTGGATAGGTCAGTCAGATCAGACCTTGGGGTAAAGAACAGAACACCAGGGTCAAACTTTAAAGATATAGAACAGAAGGTCGTGCAACTAAGGCATTGACATCACATGCATTGACTTTACCCATCTTGTTGGAATGGTCCACATCCTTGTGTTGGCTTGGCGACGCCTGTAGCGACGGATGGCCTGGAGACGGAGCCATTCCCATCCGGGACGCGGGAGACACGTGGACGATCGGCGATCCGGGCCAGGTGCGAGCTGCCGGAGAGGGCATCACGAGACCCGAGCTACCGGGGTACGGAGACCCGCCACTGTCCACCATACCTAACAACACAGTGGTCCACAAAAGCGACGAAAACTCAAACTCCGAGCAACTAAAACGACGTACAATGAAAAGCATCGGCGGCTTAAATATCTACATCTGTTGAGAGAATATCCACCTATCACCTAGAACACTTGGCTACAGTAAAACATCATTAAGTCATACTCTGTGAAGTGTATTTTTCCACACAAAAAATAGCTCTGTTGGTCCAGAGTCCAGACATTTGTAAAACACAGCGTTCAGATGTCACATGCTGTCCAAGAAGAATGTTGCAACAAAGTCTTACTGTAAATTGTTGGCCAGTGGCACATTGTTTCAATTCAAATGTTCACTTAACATGGGGTTTGGATGCGCTTCAAATGGTTTGTCAACTCACAATTTCGTACTGTTCTTCATTCGTACGATTCATTCATTTGTCAACTCATCGTAGCAGGACTGCTTAACCCAAGAAATAATTAAAATAACATTAGCTTATTGCAAAACTGCAGTTCTTTTCTAAAAGACATTTTTTCTGTAAAGTCTCACCTGAAGAACCTGGCATGAAAGCTGCAGCACCTGGAGACGGGAGATGCATGCCCAGAGACCCAGGTGAAGGAACTGGAACAAAAGATGAAGGAGAAGATGGAACAAGAAGAGCTGGGTTTCCAGGAGATGGTGCCATCATGTTTGAAGGAGACGGTGCAATGATCTAATACACAAATCACTGTCATCTTTAACAAATTTAACAAAAACAGTTCCTAAAATTCCATACATTCCATACAAAAATCAATAGTTATTCATTCTAAATGTGGCCCTTTGTGAACCACTGTTCATATTAAGGCAGAGATAAGAAAATTCCTTAAAAATTACTACCTTATCACCAGTTATAATCTTTATCTGCCACTTTAACTACATTTTCAGCCAAGTCAAGCGGTTGAGACTTTAACTGAGATAAACAGACAAAATGTTGAGCCCAAAATGAGACAGAAGAGAGGGAAATGCATCAATGCAAAAAGAAAATCTAAAAATATCTCAGAATCTCACCATGTTTCTAGCCACCGAAGGAGGATTTGACGACGAAGCCAGGAATGAATCCATGGAGTCGGTGACGACCGGTGACAACGGATTGTCGTCATCGGCCGTCATCCGACGTCGCGCCTGATTGGCCGTATTCGACTCGTCGACGAAGAGGCTCAAAAACGACTGAAAAACCACAAAATCAGGAAAATATCTCATTAAAAATTTTCAAAATCCACACAAAACACTTCAACCATTCGCCAAATTACAAGGCCCGGACCAAAAGTGAGATTTTTGCCAACTTGGCGTGCTCATCACTTAGTCATCAATCTTCACTTAATAAATGAATGACTCAATGTATGTTAGCAACCACGTAATAATAAATAACATAATTGACGCTGAGTGGAAGTGAACAAACCTGAAGCCCAGATATCGGAGTAATGCCTTCGTTGACGCGACTCGTGTCAAAGACACTGTACGAGCCGTCGCGTACAGAAACTTCAGAGCTACTGATGCACTGGATGTCGACGCACTGCAGGTTACGATACATGATGCGGAAGTGCATGGACGACACGGGAAGTATCGTGAACACTTGCATTGGAACCATATTTATCTACAAAATACAATGCCATCATCATCATCATCACCACCATCACCACCACCACCACCATCACCACACCCCCACAACAAGAAACACGATAATCATACTTGTAGTGTATAGGACAATTCTGCAGACATGCTAAAGAGAGAGAGAGAGAGAGAGAGAGAGAGAGAGAGAGAGAGAGAGAGAGAGAGAGAGAGAGAGAGAGAGAGAGAGAGAGAAAGTCCTACTTAAACAAAAAATATGAATAGGTTCTGTAATAGCCTGTAATAGCTTCTGAGTGATTTTTCAGAAGAGGCGCTATACAAATATTTTGTTACATTACATTACATTAAAACTGATTGTAAAGAGATTCTATTGTCAAAAGAATTCATCTTACCTTGAGCCAGGTCACAGGTGAGTTATTCAGTTTACAGACAGACATCAGGACGGAGCAGGTTCTTATCAGAATCTAAAAGAAAGCATGGAATCGATGCAAACGGCCAGAACAATCGCAGATAAATGCCAAAGTCTGCCTCCGTTTCTCTATATTTTCCTAAAGAATTTTTAGAAAGAATTCGAGAAAAATACTGTCAACTCTCTGATAGAGGAAGACAGAAAGAAGAAGAAAAGAATTTTCGCACCTGAATAATGAGGCAATTTCACGTATTTTGCAATTTATCATCTTTCAAGAATCACGCAGCAGTAAGAAAAGTCACAAAACCATAGAATAAATAACGCGAAAATGCTAAAAAAATTCATCCTGAATGTTTCAGATGTGGTAAAGAGAAAGAGGCAAAAATGTCGATTAATAATTAATCAAGGTAATAGACCTTAGACAGGTGTATCAATGATTTTGTGCTGTTGAGATCCTTCTCCAGGTAGGTAGATACGATGGTGTGACAGTTGGACATGGCGGATGGGCCGACAGTTGCAAAAGACAGCCGGAACTTCTGCTCCGAGTGACTGAACTGCACTGTTACCTGACAATTAGAAAATAATCCACAGATCAACCCAGAGGCAGGTCCAGAGCAAACATTAACTGTCACTACAATTGATTAACTAATTGACAATTAATTGTCTCAACAATTGAATGCCTCTTCCCACCACAATTTAACCCTCCCCCTGCTTTAGTGCACTCATTCTAAGCAACTAGACTAGTCCAGCTTTAAGAAAAATAGTTGGTCCCACGTTTAGAAGTTGCCACCCCACTTGCAAAATCCTGGAACCGCCACTGGATCAATCACTTCAGTGAAACCATAATTAATATATATATATATATATATATATATATATATATATATATATAATATATATATATATATATATATATATATATTAGGTGCCACTCAGTGTAATGGCCAAAAAAAGTTTGAAATTCCTTTTATGATATGATAATAAATATTTTAATATCTGGAAAAAATATTGTCACATGTACAATTTTACATTTATCTCCATAAACTCAAAGGAGGCTGAGCGGATGGAACAAATAAACTGTGGAGTTAGAATGAGACAAACCACTAACGTAGACAGGGATGATGAATCCAATCAATTAATTATTAGAAAATTTCAGGCCTATCAACGTCATCAGTCCAGGTCTTTAGAAAATCACAGGAATCTGGTCTAACCCTTTAGCCATAATTAACAATGGATCAATCAGAAGAAGCAGACACAAGCAATCAAGCACCGCGAAATAATTTTGATCCAAACTTTCAAATACTGAGCTGCCTGCTTTAATGTCGGAAGAAGTAGTCGATCGTCTTGCAGTTCTGGTGTTTGGAGATGGAATAATGAAGTTGTTGGGGGTGCCAAAATTGCCAAATGGTACCGGACAAGCAGAGCAACTGATGTGATTAATTTTCAGGAATGGAACCTCGCCGACCGCATTAAGTTGGATTTTCAAGCCGGCGCTAAACTCTTGTCAAAGCTTGCCAGGTATCATCACATCATGGAACTAATAGAGGCAAATATGGGACCATCTGGTGGACCAAACATCAAGTTGTTTCCTCCTTCACATAAATAATAAATATTCAGCGGCAGATAACAGAATTTCAGCCCAGAGACGAAAGTGCAATCTATAAAACTTACTGTCTAAAGATTTTCCTGTTTTGCTCCCAGGTCCGAATGACTGCACGTGAGCTGTCAGCTTTGGGCCATATCACCACTTTTGTACTGAAGGTCTATTTGAAGGTCTGGTTTACATGTGAATGTGCCTCATCTGCTCCACAAAATGATCAGCAGCTACTCTGTTATTGGATCCTCAAACCTACTGCAAAACACTGTTCTGGGGTCCTTAATGTAACTGTTAGCAATTGCTGATCTTCTTGTAAAGAATTTTTGCAATAATTCAGTTTGTGATGCTAAAGATAATAGTATTTGCTTATATCGAGAACTGTTTGTAAAACTTTATCAATGCTCTTCTGCAAATATGATAATAGAACATCCAAAATTTATCAGCGAATTTCTTTTGTTATTATGAACACTTTTGAAACAAATGACAAATGGAAACAACAAATATCATCATCCAATCAGACAAATAATACAAACTGGATATTAATCTAAACATCAAATGCAGTTAGGTCAATTAATTATTACTAGCTCACACTTTAAAAAAATCTCATCTGGTCTATAGGATCCTTTCAAATAGCTATCAGCAGTTCATTTTTCACATTGAGTTAAAGTTAAAATTATCCTCAAACCTACTGCAAAACACTTCTGGGGTCCGTTAATAGAATGCAAGAATGCTCTTCTGCAATTCTGCATCGTCTACAAATGGCAACAAATGCAAAGCAACAAATAACATCATCCACAGACAAAGAACACAAACTTAATTTAACCCCTCCAACAGTCACATCAAGAATACAAGAGACAATTCGTCGGCCTGGAGCTAAAGGAGGTTTTCGAGCCAATTTAAGAAAATCAAACAAAACATTGGGAAAATCCACGCTATGCCACTGTCCAGCAATATAGCAACAACTATGAATTAGTCATTTGCAGCATTTGCAGTGGACGCTAAACAACCATTCATTCGTTCACTCATTCACTCGCTCACAATCTACTCGGTCGTCAGTTTTTTTTACCCTTATAGACTTCGGAGAATTCGACGACTGCCGCAAACAGCCGACAGACGCAGTTCCAATCGGCAATCAGACGATTCACGGTCTTTTCAATCGGTTCCATCGACAGCTTATCGTAGTGATACAGCACCTGGTGCTCCGGACCTATAACCAAGCAAATATTTCGTTACATTACATTACGAAAACAAAAACATCACAAATGCAGGCACACTTCATTGATAAGCATTGACTTGAAGCCCATTGGCGAAAGATGCAATCTTCCAGTGTGAACTCATTATTTAGACAAAATGTCCCTGCCTGATTGATACCCCCCCACCTTTTGACTATAGCTACTTCAAATTTAGATTAAGCAGGTCTAAGAATAAGTAACTACTTCTAAAGTGCTATACAAATTCACGAGACTTGACTTACTGACTTGTCTGCAGCAATATCTGTGGTTTAACACGCACCATTATATGATTATTCATAGCATAAAAACGCTGCATGTGCCAGGCACGTTGGAACGAATTTTTAGCAGGGGGTGCAGATTTTATCCTCTTTTAAAAGTCCTGACAAGCAAAAACAGGTCATCACCCCTCTGTTATCCTTTTTTCAAAAATCCTGACTTTATCCTTTATCATCTTTTCAAAGAATTCTGACAGGCAAAAAAACAGCCTCATCTTCCAGGGGTGCAGCGCACTCTAATTTTTTCCATGGGTGCGACTGCACCCCAACTTCCTACGGACCTGGCATGTGATGCTTAAAAACCAACAATATATAATTATTTATATAGTCATAAAATAGAACAAATATGCAGTCACTTGTGGCACTTGGCAACCTGACTAGATATAGATGACTTGTCACTCAGAAAACACTGAACACCACTACAGTACGTGGCGGACAAAATTGTCACGAGGACAAAATGTCACGGACAAAATGTCACAGCT